>WNWK01024639.1:0-29478 GCA_009830355.1 Cherax destructor
AGTTCATCACTATTCACCGTGCATTACTACATTCATTACATCCTCCACCCAGTTCATCCACGCTACGCCCGTGCATCACTACTACACCCCGGGGCCTAGTGCTCCCCGGTTCATGCTCGCCTCGTACATCACATCACCCATTGCCGCTGCTACACCTGAGTGCATCCTCTACCCGTTCATCACTACTACACCCAGTTTCGCTGCTCTCCAGTACATCACTACTGCCCCAATTTATCACTGCTACACCCCGGTGCATCCTATTACCCGGTGCATCACTGCTGCGCACCCCGGTGCGCGCTAACTACACCATTGCATCGCTCGCTGCGTCCCGTGCATCACTACTCCCCGGTGCATCCGCTCCTGCACCGGTTCTTACCCCTGCACTCCGGTGCGTCACTTGCACCCGTTCATCCTTGCCCCGGCATCCTCTGCTCGGTGCGTCGCTCTTTCACCCGTGCGTCGGTCATCATTCCCGGTTTCATTGCTACCGCGGTGCGTCGCTATGCGCCGGTGCGTCGCTGCTGCAGCAGGTGCGTCACTCTGCGCGGTTGCATCTGCTGCGCCCGGTGCATCGCTGCTGGCCCGGTTTCATCGCTGCTGCACCAGGTTTGCATCCTGCTGCGCCCGGTGCATCCGCTGCTGCACCGGTGCGTCCTCCCGGTGTACGTGCTACGCCCCGGGTTGCGTCGCTGCTGCCCTGGTGTCATCCTGCTCCTGACCCGGGCGTCACTCTCGCGGTGCATCACTGTTACGCCTGTGCGTACTACTGCCGCGATGGATCCCCTAATGCCCTGTGCTCCGTTTCTCGACCGTGCATCGCTGTTGCGCTCGGTGCTCAATAGCTGCACCGATTGCGTCACTATGCTCCGGTGCGTCACTGCTGCACCGATTTCGTCGCTGCTGCGCCGTTGCGTCCTGCTGCGCGGTGCTCGCTGCTGCGCGGTTGCGTCGCTGCTGCGCCCGGTGTCGTACGCTGCTGCGCCGGTGCGTCTGCTGCGCGGTTGCGTCGCTGCGCCCGGTGCATCGCTGCTGCGCCCGGTGCGTCGCTGCTGCGCCCGTTGCTCCTGCTACGCGGTGCATCGCTTTGCCGCGCGATTGCATCGCTGCTGCGCCGGTGCGTCGCTGCTGACGCGTTGCGTCGCGCTGCTGCGCGATTGCGTCGCTGCTGCGCCGTTGCGTCGCTGTGCGCCCGGTGCATCCGCTGTGCGCGGTGCTCACTGCGCCAGTGTGCATCGCTGCTGCACGGTGACGTCCTGCTGCGCGGTGCGTCGCATGCTGCGCCGGTGCGTCGCTGCTTACCGGTGCGTCGCTGCTGCGCCGGTTGCGTCGCTCTGCGCCGTGTGCGTCGCTGTTGCACCGGTGCGTCGCTGCTCGGTGCGCGGTGCGTCGCTGCGCCCGGTTGCATCGCTGCTGCGCCCGGTGCGTCGCTGTTGCCCGATGCGTCCGCTGCCCGGTGCATCGCTGCTGCGCCCCGGGGCATCGCTGTTGCGCCGATGCTCGCTGCTGCCGGTGTATCGCTGCTGCGCGGTGCATCCGCTGCTGCGCCGGTCGTCGCTGTGCGCCCGTTGCGTCGCTGCACGGTGCGTCGCTGCTGCCTGGTGCATCGCTGCTGCGCCGGTTGCATCTGCTGCTGCTCTGCCCGTTGCGTCGCTGTTGCACCCAGTGCATCGCTACTGCACCCGGTGCATCCCTCACGCGGTGAGTCGCTACTGCACCGAGTTGCATCGCTGTTGCCCCGATTGCGTCGCTGCTTGCACCGGTGCATCGCTACTACCCGATTGCGTCATGCTGCGCCCGTTGCGTCTGCTGCGCGTTGCACATCGCTGTCGCATCGTGCTACTGCACCTGATTGCGTCGCTGCTGCACCCGGTGCATCGCTACTGCCCGTTGCGTCGCTATGCGCGTTGCATCGCTGCTGCGCGATGCAATCGCTGTGCACCGGTGCGTCGCTGCGCACGATTGCATCGCTGCTGCGCGGTGCATCGCTGCTGCACCGGTGCATAGCTGCTGCGCGGTGCATCGCTGCTGCGCCCCATGTTGCGCCTTTTCGCGGTGCAATCGCCTGCTGCGCGGTGCGTCGCTGTTGCGCCGGTTGCGTCGCTGCTGCGCGATTGCATCGCTGCTGCACCCGGTGCATCACTGCTGCGCCCGGTGCATCGCTGCGCCCGGTTTTGATCGCTTGCGCAGTTGCGTCACTGCTGCGCCGGTGCATCACTGCTACGCGGTGCGTCCTGCGTTGCGCCGCGAGTTGCGTCCGCTGCTACGCGGTGCAACTTGCTGCGCGGTGCGTCGTTGCGCCGGTGCGTCGCTGCTGCACCCGGTGCATCCTTTGCCCGGTGCGTCAGCTACCCGGTGCATCCGCTGCTGCGCGGTGCGTCACTGCTGCGCCGGTGCATCGATGCTACGCGGTGCATCGCTGTTGCGCGGTGCGTCACTGCACACGGTGCATCGCTCTGCACGGTTGCATCCGCTGCTCGGTGCGTCGCTGCTGCACCCGGTGGGGGTCGCTGCTTTCCCGGTGCTCCCCTGCTTTCCCGGTGCGTCCGCTGTGCACCCGGTGCGTCGTTTCTGCGCGGTTTCGTTCAAATTTCGCGGTGCATCGATTTCGCCCGGTGCTCGCTGCTGCGCGGTGCCGTCGCTGTTGCGCCCGGTGCGTCGATTTCCCCGGTTTCTCCCTGCTGCGCGGTTCGTCGTTTCTGCCCCGGTGCGTCGTGCTGCGCGGTGCGTCGTATTGCGCCGATTGCAGTCCCCTTGCACCCGGTTTCGTCGCTGGTGGCCCAGTTTCGATCACTGCCCGGTTGCGTCGCTGCTGGGCGGATTGCGGGGCTGCTGCACCCCCATTGCATCGCTGTTCGCGGTTGCGTCGCTGCTGCGCGGGGCGTTGGCTTATTGCACCGGTGCCGCTGTTGCGCGTTTCATCCTGCTACCCGGTTCTCACTATTTCCCCGGTGCAAACCACTTGCACCCCCGGGGCGTCCTATTACCCGGTCATCCTACTGCACCCAGTGAAACATATTCACCCGGTGCATCATGTTTCGCCCAGTGCATCACTATTACGCCCGTTCGTCACTCTACGCGGTGCTCATGGCGGTGCAATCACTATTACCCAGTGCATCACTCTGCGCACGGTGCGTCCTGTTTCACCCGTTGCGTCGCTGCTGCCGGTGTCGCATCATTGCGCCCGGTGCTCGCTGCTGCGCGGTGCGTCGCTGCCACCGCGGTGCATCGCTGTTACGCCCCGGTCTCTGCACCGGTCGTTGCGCTAGCACCCGGTGCATCGCTGTTTCGCCGGGTTACTCGCTGCTGCGCGGTGCAATCGATGTTGCACCCGGTGCTCGCTGTTGCACCCGGTGCGTCGCTATTACACCAAGTACATCACTACACACAGTATCACTACTACACAGTACATCACTACACACCAGTACATCACTACTACACCCATTACACAGTACATCACTACTACACCCAGTACATCACTATTACACCCAGTACATCACTATCACCAGTACTTACATTACCCAGTACATCACTATTACACCCAGTACATCACTTACCCAGTACATCACTATTACACCCAGTACATCACTATTACACCATACATCACTACTACACCCAGTACATACACTACCAGTACATCACTACACCAGTACATCACTATTACACCCAGTACATCACTATTACACCCAGTACATCACTATTACACCCAGTACATCACTACTACACCCAGTACATCACTACTACACCCAGTACATCACTACTACACCCAGTACATCACTATTACACCCAGTACATCACTATACACCCGTACATCATCACAGTACATCTATTACACCCAGTACATCACTACTTCACCCAGTACATCACTATTACACCTAGTACATCACTATTACACCCAGTACATCACTATTACACCCAGTACATCACTACTACACCCAGTACATCACTATTACACCCAGTACATCACTATTGCACCCAGTACATCACTATTACACCCAGTACATCACTACTACACCCAGTACATCACTATTACACCCAGTACATCACTATTACACCCAGTACATCACTACTACACACAGTACATCACTACTACACCCAGTACATCACTACTACAGCCAGTACATCACTACTACACCCAGTACATCACTACTACACCCAGTACATCACTACTACACCCAGTACATCACTATTACACCCAGTACATCACTACTACACCCAGTACATTACTATTACACCCAGTACATCACTATTACACACAGTACATCACTACTACACCCAGTACATCAGTATTACACCCAGTACATCACTATTACACCCAGTACATCACTACTACACCCAGTACATCACTACTACACCCAGTACATCACTACTACACCCAGTACATCACTATTACACCCAGTACATCACTATTACACCCAGTACATCACTATTACACCCAGTACATCACTACTACACCCAGTACATCACTACTACACCAGTACATCACTACTACACCCAGTACATCACTATTACACCCAGTACATCACTACTACACCCAGTACATTACTATTACACCCAGTACATCACTATTACACCCAGTACATCACTACTACACCCAGTACATCACTATTACACCCAGTACATCACTATTACACCCAGTATATCACTATTACACCCAGTACATCACTACTACACCCAGTACATCACTATTACACCCAGTACATCACTATTACACCCAGTACATCACTATTACACCCAGTACATCACTACACCAGTACATCACTACTACACCCAGTACATCACTATTACACCCAGTACATCACTACTACACACAGTACATCACTACTACACCCAGTACATCACTACTACACCCAGTACATCACTATTACACCCAGTACATCACTACACCCAGTATTTAAATTCCTAAGGTTTTTAAATTCTCAAATAAATGCTGTATTTCGCTTGATCTTAGATTGACGAATTAGACACTTTGGAATCTTTATTGTGTTAATGCATGCCAAGAAGTGGCTTCTTCGGTCCATTAAGGAGACGAATGGTTGAAGATGAAGAGGAGTTTGAGGTAATCAGTCCCTGAACTTGTAGTTGATGTGTTCCGTCCATCAATCTTCAGAAAAGTAATAAAAGTCACTTTTCTCCGCATCTGCTGTACTTTTCTCAAGACTGATGGACTGGTTACCTCAACCTGCTCTTCAGCGTCCACAATTCATATTGGACTGAGGAAGCTATTTATTGGCAGAACGTTGCCACAGATAATATGTTGCATAGCTGTTTGATTGTCGGGTTGCTGAGCCATTTTGATGACATAACTTTCCTCAACACTGAAAACTAATTTTAACTCTTCACTGTAATAATAATCACTGACAATGTTTAGAGAATATATATATATTTTTATATATATATATATATATATATATATATATATATATATATATATATATATATATATATATATATATATATATATAATATATATATTTATATATATATATATATATATATATATATATATATATATATATATATATATATATATATATATATATATATATATATATATTTATATATATATATATATATATATATATATATATATATATATATATATATATATATATATATATATATATATATATATATATATATATATATATATATATACTATATATATCAGAGACCTTGGGATCATGGGGAAAAAAATGCCACACGTTTCCTTCAAGAACTGGGTTCCAGACTCAGCCACTTTCATGTTCCAGCGCTTCAGCGTGGCCATCCAGAGGGAAATGCATACTGCATACTGGGCTCGCGTCCGGCTTCGGAGGATATAAAATATAGGGGGTGGTAGGAGAAAATATTCAAACAGCTCCGGGAAAAACCTTCAGTTTTCCCCTGAGGTACATTTATTGTCTTCTCTGAGGATGAGGGTCCCCAGTACAGTTCTAGAGGTGGAACCTCCCTATATTTTCACACACATACACACACACACACACACACACACACACACACACACACACACACACACACACACACACACACACATATATATATATATATATATATATATATATATATATATATTATTGTGACCACGGACAAGTGGTAATGATCAATAACAACACTGCGACTAGCCAAGGATTCGAACCCATGCTGCTTTGGCCCGCCTCAAGGTGAGCGAAAACCCATGACGCTCTAACCCACAGGACCACGTAATCCTACAAGAGCCAAGCAACCAGCCAAGCTAGGTGTGTTACCCACTTGTTCGTGGTCACAATAATATAAAATACTGCTCTGTGAGGCTAGTACCCCAAACGGGAAGGAGACTGAAATTAGCTCAGAGGCAACCACACCACCGTGTGTCCTCGGACCAAGGGTAACACACCTAGCTTGGCTGGGTGCTTGTAGGATTGTGTGGTCCTATGGGTTAGAGTGTCATGGGTTTCTGCTCACATGAGGTGCCAAAGCAGCCTGGGTTCGATTCCTTGGCTAGTCGCAGTGTTGATATATATATATATATATATATATATATATATATATTGATATCCTCAATAGTTCTGGGTTCAAAATTTTTGACTTCCTCTCTACTTTCGGTTAAAAAAATTTGACTTCCTCCCTGAGCCTTAAAGTTTAAAAAATTGATTTCCTCCATACCTTAAAGTTAAAATTTTCGACTTTCTGCATACCTTGAAGTTCAAAATATTGACTTCATCGTTGAAAGTGGCGGCCTTCATGTACAGAATTCGAGGATCTGAATTCCTCACCTGTGTAAATATATACACAAGAGAGAGAGAGAGAGAGAGAGAGAGAGAGAGAGAGAGAGAGAGAGAGAGAGAGAGAGAGAGACAGAGAGAGAGAGAGAGAGAGAGAAAAAGAGAGAACAACAGTTCCTGAACAATTCCAAGACACAAATGATTGTACAGAACTCCGAGCACAATTCCAGGGGGTTTGTTCCTTGTCCTCTCTGCTCCATTGCCTGGGATAAAGAGCTTACCATCCTTGTTCATCACCTGCTCAGCCTCACTCACCTGTAAAAAAATAATTACCAAAAATTAATTTTAATTACCCTGGAAGCAGTGATTCGACCCCCACCAACTACTTGAAGGTCACTACACTCCTATTATACACACACACACACACACACACACATACATATATATATATATATATATATATACATATATATATATCGTGCCGAATAGATAAAACTGGTCAATTAGCAAGAACCCATTTAAAATTAAGTCCTTTCTAAAAATTTATCTTATACGTTTAAAGATATATATTTTTTTCATTTATGTTAATGTAAAAATTAATATTTTTGTACCCAAAAAAATAGAAAACTTACCTTACCTTATCATAACAAGGGCAATTTAATTTAGCCTAATCCAACTAAATATATTTTAGATAAATTTACAATAATTTAATAATAAACAAACACAAATTTTAGCTTGCCTTATTCGGCAAGAAGAGCGTTGTTATTTAAGCCAAAATGGCAAGTTTTACCTATTCGGCACAACATATATATGCAATACAATCGCAGACAGGCGGTCTTAATGAAAAACCAGCCACGGGGATGGAAGTCTTCAGCTCGAGTACTTTCACAAGTCTCTGCATCATCAGGAGCTATGCAATTTGCAAGAGTAGCAACAGAAAAAATGAGGGGAAGTTTTCTCAGAGTGAGGTGACGTGGGGACAAGCGCAGCTCCTGTCACGTAATGAGAGGCACTGGTCTGGGTGCCAGCCATCATCCTTCCCTACCCTACTCCCCATCTGGGGTAGGATAGAAGAGTTTCCCCTTGTTTACAAGAAGAAGAAAACGAAATAATAATAATAATAATAATAATAATAATAATAATAATAATAATAATAATAATAATAATAATAATAATAATAATAATAATAATAATAATATCTTTATTTACTACCAGGTATACAGACCATAGTTGACATCAATGACATACTACTATATAGAAAGACCCTTGTTATGCTGAGCATTTCCTGCAAATTAGGTCAGTTTTGTCCCAGGATGCGACCCACACCAGTCCACTAACACCCAGGTACCTACTTTACTGATGGGTGAACATGGACAGTAGGTGTCTTATGGAAACACGTCCCTAATGTGTTGCAGCCGTACCGGAGGAGATTCGATCTCCGGACCTCACAGTGTGAGCTGAGTGCGCTAGCGATCGAGCTACAGCTCTAGTCGCTTAACAAGTCATGTGGCAAAATAAATTACGTTGTAACAATGGATAATATACAAAACGATATTATTTAACCTTCTAATTAATAAGAGTCAAATGTGCTCATTTATCAGCTTGAAATACCACACTGGTGGCCTGGTGGCTAAAGCTCTCGCTTCTCACGGCCAGTGTCTGGGTTCGATTCCCAGCCAGGGTAGAAACATTGGGCGTGTTTCTTTACACCTGTTGTCTATGTTCACCCATCAGTATAAAATAGTTACCTGGGTGTTAGTGGACTGGTGTGGGTCGCATCCTGGGACAAAACTGACCTAATTTGTGGGAAATGCTCAGCATAACAAGGGACTTTCTATATAGTAGTATGTTATTGATGTCAACTATGGTGTGTATACCTTGTACATGTACTGGTAGTAAATAATTATTATTATTATTATTATTATTATTATTATTATTGTAGTAGTAGTAGTAGTAGTAGTAGTAATAGTATTAGTAGTAGTAGTAGTAGTAGTAGTAGTACTAGTAGTAGTAGTAGTAGTACTAGTAGTAGTAGTAGTATATTATTATTATTATTATTATTATAGAATGTTCAAAAGACTATCTTCATATATGCCTATATATTCTAGTATAGTCATATATTCATAAGTACTGCCTACCGATATTCTCAGTATCAATTATGTCTGTACCTTGGTTATATATTTTTCAAATTACCCTTTATCACCACATAACGACTTAACTAAGCTAGTTGCAATCACCATGTTGCAGTCACCTTGTTGCAATCACCATCATGCAATAGCCATATTTCAATCACCATCTTGCAATCGCCATGTTGCAATCACCACGTTGCAATCACCATCTTTCAATCACCATCTTGCAATCACCACGTTGCAATCACCATCTTGCAATCACCATCTTGCAATCACCACGTTGCAATCACCATCTTGCAATCACCACGTTGCAATCACCATCTTGCAATCACCATCTAGTAATCACTGATTGCAGTCACCTTGCATTGGGTACATGTACTCATACAGTACCTTTATACAGCGGTACCTAAATGGGTTTACTACTAATGGTTTTCTATAGTAGTAATCATGTTGCAATCACCATGTTGCAATCACTGATTGCAGACGCTTAACATTGTGTATCTGACCTTTATACAGCTGTAACTAAATTACTCAAGGATAGATGGGGAGAACCTTGCTCTAACACCACCACCACCACCACCACCACCACCACCACCACCACCACCACCACCAGGCCCCATCAGCAATCCAGCGATTACCTTTGTAACAGAGGTGCATAATGGGTCCCTGGACCCATTATGTACCTCTGTAATGTTGAGGTACAGTCCCTGGACCTATTATGTGCCTCTGTAATGTTGAGGTACAGTCCCTGGACCTATTATGTGCCTCTGTAATGTTGAGGTACAGTCCCTTAACCCATTATGTGCCTCTGTAATGTTGAGGTACAGTCCCTTAACCCATTATGTGCCTCTTTAATGTTGAGGTACAGTCCCTTAACCCATTATGTACCTCTGTAATGTTGAGGTACAGTCCCTGGACCTATTATGTGCCTCTGTAATGCTGAGGTACAGTCCCTTAACCCATTATGTGCCTCTTAAATGTTGAGGTACAGTCGCTGGACTCATTATGTACCTCTGTAATGTTGAGGTACAGTCCCTGGACCAATTATGTGCCTCTGTAATGTTGAGGTACAGTCCCTTAACCCATTATGTGCCTCTTTAATGTTGAGGTACAGTCCCTTAACCCATTATGTGCTTCTGTAATGTTGAGGTACAGTCACTGGACCCATTATGTTCCTCTGTAGTCTTTTGACTTCCGCTCACTGGATAAATAACTATCCACCAAACAGCTGATGATTTCCATCCCCTGTGACTTTCCTTGCACACACACGTAAAGAAACTAGAGAAAGTGCAAAGGTTTGCAACAAGACTAGTCCCGGAGCTAAGGGGTATGTCCTACGAGGAGAGGTCATGGGAAATCGACCTGACGAAACTGGAGGACAGGAGAGATAGGGAGGACATGATAACGACATATAAAATACTGAGAGGAATTGACAAAGTGGACAGAGACAGAATGTTCCAGAGATGGGACACAGCAACAAGGGGGCACAGTTGGAAGTTGAAGACTCAGATGAATCACAGGGATGTTAGGAAGTATTTCTTCAGTCACAGAGTGGTCAGGAAGTGGAATAGTTTGGGCAGTGATGTAATGTAGGTAGGATCCATTCATAGCTTTAAGAAGAGGTATGATTAAGCTCATGGCTCAGGGAGAGTGACTCAGTAGCGGCTAGTGAAGAGGCGGGGGCAGGAGCTATGACTCGACACCTGCAAACACAACTAGGTGAGTACACACACACACACACACACATGAAATAAGATCACAATAAACAGGTGATATCACAATATACAGAACAACCACCGAAAAAAATAGTGAAATTCCACGCGCTTTCGTGACTTCTCACATTATCAAGGAACTATAAAAATAAAAAAAAAATCTTCCCAAATTTTATTAGTTATAAATAAATCTAATTTGTATAACCCAAAAGCAATATTCATATTATTTTCAAAAGTATTTTTTATGAAATTTGATTGTATACCTCTGGAGCGTGGCCTTGATGCTGACGACCTGGGATGCTTAGAATCTCTCACAGACGGTAAGAGTCTTCTACACTTCTGAAGCTGTGTTTATCTTGTTTTAATCTTAGTTCCAAACTTTTACCAGTTTTACTTTCCTCAGTGGTGACCTGTACTTTCCTCAGTGATAACCTGTACTTTCCTCAGTGGTGACCTGTACTTTCCTCAGTGGTGACCTGTACTTTCCTCAGTGGTGACCTGTACTTTCCTCAGTGGTGACCTGTACATTCCTCAGTGGTGACCTGTACTTTCCTCAGTGGTGACCTGTACTTTCCTCAGTGGTGACCTGTACTTTACTCAGTGCTGACTTGTACTTTCCTCAGTGCTGACTTGTACTTTCCTCAGTGCTGACCTGTACTTTCCTCAGTGGTGACCTGTACTTTTCTCAGTGCTGACCTGTACTTTCCTCAGTGGTGACCTGTACTTTCCTCAGTGGTGACCTGTACTTTGCTCAGTGCTGATCTGTACTTTCCTCAGTGCTGACCTGTACTTTCCTCAGTGCTGACCTGTACTTTGCTCAGCTCAGTGCTGACCTGTACTTTCCTCAGTGCTGACCTGTACTTTCCTCAGTGCTGACCTATACTTTCCTCAGTGGTGACCTGTACTTTCCTCAGTGCTGACCTGTACTCTCCTCAGTGGTGACCTGTACTTTGCTCAGTGGTGATCTGTACTTTGCCAGGCTGTGGTTCGTACGTTGGACTGCGTGCGGCCAGCAGTAACAGCCTGGTTGATCAGGCTCTGGAGGTAAATTCTGCGTGCTCGTTGATAGAGTGGGCAGTCCAACAGAATATGTCGAACAGACACTGGAACCTGACAATACTCACAGAGAGGGACAGGGAGCCTCTCCATGAGATACCCGTGAGTAAGACGAGTGTGGCCGATGTGAAGACGGGAGAGTGTAGTCTCCCAACCTCGACATTGGTGACAAGAAGAAGGCCAGAAACCTATACTCGGTTTAATAGAATGAAGTTGTTATTTAGCAGGTCAGACCAGTGTTGTTGCCAACGGGTGCGAAGGTGGGTAGCAATGACCGCAAAATAGTCCGTGAATGGAACACCTCTATATGAAACTGGAAGGTCATGTTCTGCTGACCGCTCAGCAGTGTCTGCCTGTTCATTGCCCTGTACGTCAACATGACCAGGGACCCAACAAAAAACAATATCTTTGTGCTTGCTAGAGATACGGGTAACCAAGTTGGATACGAAGAACTAGGGGGTGAGGTGTATCAATTTTCGGATAGCCTGTAAAGCACTAAGGGAGTCTGAAACGACCACAAATGGTGACACAGGCATAAATGCAATACTGGATAAGTGCCACAAGAATGGCATACAATTCAGCCGTAAATATCTAGCCGAGGTAATAGATGCCCTGCACACGCTGTCCGGAATACATGCTGCGAATCCGATGCCGTCTGATGAATTAACCATCGGTGTACACTGCAATGGCATGGGAATGAGAACTGGAAGTGGTCTAGAAAAAGAGCGAGAAGCGCCGTAGGTAGTTGGGCTTTGGCAAGGCAGAGGAAAGAACAGACACAGACAGCAGGAACTTCCTAAGGGGTAGGGAAAGAGATGCCACATGAACATAGAAAGGTGGTAGCGAAGGGAAGACAAGAGCGAATGTAGACGAGAGAAAAGGGACGAAAGTAAACAGGGTCAACGAACAAATAAGAGCTCTACTAACATCTGTGACAATCCTATACATGGAAGGATTGCAGAGGTCATGAGCGAACATAATAACGAAGGCAATGTGCATCACGACGATCGGACAAGGATTGAATATTTGCTTCTACATAGAGACTCTCAACCGGGAAGAACGAAAAGCACCAAGGCATAAACGCAATCCCTGGTGATGGGATGGGATTAAGGCTGGAAAGAGTAGCAGGGGAGGCCGCCGAATACCGTGCATCTCTAAATACCACATCAAAAGTCTATAAACTAGATGTTCCATCACCTTGCAAACTGCACTGGTAAGAGCGATGGCACAGTAGTGGGAGGTATCATGTCCCGTAGTACTTCGGTTTGCGAAAAGGAGAACAATAGCAGACTTCCACAGCCGGGAAGCATTCCCTTGCGACCATACAAGATTAAAGAGTCGTAAGAGGACAGTAAGAGCAGACTGATGTAAATGCTGTAGCATACGAATATATATGTCGTCTGGCCCAGCTGCCGATGATCGGAAAGCAGAGAGTGTTGCCTCCAGTTCTTGAAGGGTAAAAGGCACATTATAAGATTCTTCTTCGAGAGAAGAAAAATCTAAGGGCTTAACTCGCTGGCAGACTTAGAAGAAAGGAACGAGAGACATAGATGGAGCCCCTGAGAAATGAGGACCAGATAATTACCTATTTCAGTGGCAACGGCAAGTGGGTGTGCTATATCGACACCGGCAACCCGAAGAACAGGAACCAGGTGGAGGGAGAATTTACCACTCAATTTCTGCACTTCCTTCCAGACTGCACTCATCGAAGAAGCCGAAGTGACGGTGGAATTAAGACGGAGGACGAGAAGAGATGTAAAACCTTATCAATGGAGGACGAGGAAGGAGTCTCATGGAAGGCAGTAAGATGTGCGTAAAGGTCCCATTTCGCCCAGTCAAATTGCCAGCGTGGGCTACGAGGAGGTAGAGAATACAAAGGGAACATGAGGATGATTGGAAAATGATCGCTGTCATGTAAGTCCGGGAGGACAGACCAGGTGAAGTCAAGGAAGTTGAGGAAGAGCAGATGGAGAGATCGATGCAAGAGAAAGAATGAGTTTGAGGATCAAAATGGGTGGGAGTACCCATATTTAAAACATGTATGGGGAGAGAAGCAAGAAATGCCTCCAACTGAATGCCACATGAGTCACAGTGCGACCCTCCCCCCCAGAGAAAATGGTGTGCGTTAAAATCGCAAGTAACAGAAGGGGTGGCGGCAAGGAAGAAACCAGAAAATCAACATCTGGGATAGAACAGAGTGTATACCATTTATTCAAGTGGATACGGGCTGCAGTGTAATGTAGAGAAGAATGAACACAGAGCTGACTAGGGTTAGAAAAGTCCACGTGTGGAGACAGCGGAGGACTTGTAAGCAGAGGAGTGGGACTCTGCGAAGGAAGGAGGTGTGTAGTCGGAGAAGAGAGAAAAGTAGGAATCGGAGGTGGAGCGGTGTCCATCAACGTTCCAGTCTCTCCAATATATTCTGTGATAGTTTCCAGCATTTCGGAAGACAAAGATGCAGGATGTGGGACCACATTAGAGATGGAAGAAGGAGGTGGGTGAGCAACATTCGGGGAGACTATAGACTGTACTAAAGAAGAAGTCGCGGAGATGGAAGAGGAAACTGTTGAAGGGGCTTGGGAGGGACAGGAGTGGAAGCGACCTGGGAGGGGCAGTCAAGGAAGAAACTTGGGAGGGAACAGGGGATGAAGGTATTGAACGGGGAGGAGGATGAACCTCCACACACGTTACAGAACTGGTCAGAGGTGAAGAACCCGGCAATGGGGATTTTTTGCCGGACTTATGAGAAGAAGAAGGGCAGTGAGGATTAGGTGTTGGACGAGGTCGTGTAGACAAAGAACTGTGTGAGTGAGTAGAGGAAGAGGTGAGGACAGTATGGGATGCTGAGGTAGAGACCTCGGAGCCATGAACAGCAAAAGAATTCGAGACAGGGATGACTGAGGATGGGTCGACCACAGAGTAAGCCGCGGGAATTGGGACCCCAGAAGTGGGGGGACGTTTAGCAATGCGAGAATAGGAAATACGGGGAAGTCTTTCTTGAAGGCATAGATGAGAGACGGCCATAGCATATGAGAAGCCTTCCGCCTCTTTGAGACAATGGATTTCCCGCTCATTTAGGTAAACCTGACAACGACGAGAGTAAGACGAATGTGCCTCATGACAGTTAAGGGAAGAGGGAGATAGATTACAAGAAGGACTGTCATGATCGTCGGCACCACAGACTGGGCATTCGGCCATGGACCTGCAATATTTCACCGCATGACCAAAATGCCAGCAATTTCTACACTGTTGCGGTGAAGGGGTCACCTTTCGAACTTGTAAACGATGACCTGCAATGTAGACCGAGGGAAGAAGGTCACGATAGTTGAATGTTAAGCAAGCAATATTGCAAGGATATCATCTTTGCCGGCGGGCAGGGAGGACAAAAGTGTCAACTCTGAGTATAGAAAGGTCCTGGAGCTCAAGCTGCTCCAGAATATCATGACCACAGGTTTGAAAATTCTGTTGGACAATGGTATGGGGTAGAATAACAGTGCCACTACAAGAGTTTAGAGAATTATGTTTTTCAATAGTGACAGGAGCAGCATCTATGGACGTAAGGTGAGAAAGATCACGAGCTTGGTCAGCATTCTGGACTGTAACGATGTGTGTGCCACTTTTGAGGGCGTGAAAGGTGATATCTTTTCCCACATGGCATAGAAGGGCCTTAGCAATACTATGATCGGAAAGATAGGTAGTAGAAGAAGTCGGTCTCAGAATAAAAAACTTAGTCCATTGTGTAGTGTGAAACATAGTGTTTAAGGGGAGTGAGTGACGTGCTGGTCGTTTCTGAGCTGAATGAGAATGAGGTAATACAGTATCATCATGTAAGGGTCTTGGTCATTTAGATGTGGGACCAGAGTTAGTCTGACGTGGGACGGGCGAGCAACCCGAAAATTGCCGCACCTAGAGGGAGAAGCCAAAAGCAAGGTCAGAGAAGAGCGGAGGTCAGACGTATCAAAAGGACCAGTCGGAACCCCGGTACCTGAAGCAGGTGATGATCTGGCACCAGCAAGAGGTACAGGGGTATTGGAAGTGTACGAAGAGTGGTCCATTAACGAGGTAGGGTCAGAACTGGGTGCTGTGTCAAGACGAGGCCCCGGGGGTAGTAGGTTCACAGATTAAATCGTCCATGGTTAGGTTACTTCTTTCTTTTTGTTTAAAAAAAAAAAAAAAAAAAAAAAAAAGAATAAAAAAAAGGGGGAATGTGGAGGAATAGCTCCTAAGAGGAATGAAAGGAGTGTAAATTCCCCTCCGCACCCAAGAGGACCTCAACACCTCAAGTAGTGCAGATGCGGGAACAGCAATCTCACATCCACCGAGCCACCTCGGCGGACAAAAGAGAGGGCGGCCGGATACCCACCACAAAGCATATCTCCTTCGGCCACCACCTCTGGAATCTGAAAGGTGGCCTCCAGAGATACACCCATCGCCCGAAAGATACCCAAAGCCGCCCCTCGGAAGACCGGAGAGGGATCGGGACATCCCCAGGCGATTCAGAATCCACGGCAAACTACACCACCGCCAAGAACCTCAACAGAATGGGATGTACTACGGTATCCTTCCCCCTACCTAGGAACCAGAATGTCTGTGGAGAGAAGCTCACAGGGTAAAAATGGGAAGGGAATAAGGGAGGGATGAAGAGGAGGAAAGAAAAAAAGGGAGGATGGGTAAGATGGGATAGGGAAGGGGGGATTGGGGGGTAAAGAGGCTATCGGTCTGAGGAAGAAGACCAAGAGGTCCAATTCCTCAGACCGATAGCCTCTTTACCTCGGCAAGGAGCCCCCCTTAAAGAGAAGTTGTAGCTACAGTGAGAGTAAAAGGTAGATGAGATACATGGAAAATGGAAGCAGCAGGTAAGAGAGAGAGGTGAATGTTTATAAGCTAAAGGAGGAGGCAGTTAGGGTAAGATATAAACAACTATTGGAGGACAGATGAGCTAGTGAGAGTATATGCAATGGGGTTGAAGATGTATGGGGTAGGTTTAAAAATGTAGTGTTAGAGGGTTCAGTAGTAGTTTATGGTTACAGGAAAGTAGGTGCGGTAGGGAAGGAGAGAGATTGGTAGAATGATAATGTAAAGAGAGTAGTAAGAGAGAAAAAGTTAGCATATGAGAGGTTTTTACAAAGTAGAAGTGATGCAATGAGGGAGAAGTATTTGGATAGGAAAAGAGAGGTAAAGAGTGTGGTGAAACAATGTAAAAAGTGAGCAAATGAGAGAGTGGGTGAGATGTTATCAACAAATTTTGTTGAAAATGAAAAAAAGTTTTGGAGTGAGATTAAGAAGTTGAGGAAGCCTAGGGAGGAGAGTTATTAAATAGAGAGTTAGAGGTATCGGGAAGATGGAGGAAATATTTTGAGGAATTGTTAAACGTTGATGAAGATAGGGAATCTGTGATTTCGTGTATTGGGCAAGGAAGAATAACATCTTATAGGAGTAAGAAGCGAGTTGTGAGTGTAGGGAAAGTTCGTGAGGCAGTGGGTACAATGAAAGGGAGTAAAGCAGCTGGATTGATGGGATATAGATGGAAATGTTAAAAGCAGGTGAGGATATATTAGTTGGTGCTTTTATTTAATAAATGTATGGAAGAGGATAAGGTACCTAGGGATTGGCAGAGAGCATGCATAGTTCCTTTGTATAAAGGCAAAGGGGACAAAAGCGAGTGCAAAAAATATAGGGGAATAAGTCTGTTGAGTATACCTGATAAGTGTATTTGAGAGATAAAATTGAAAGAAATAAGAGTAGGATAGCAGATGAACAAGGAGGCTTTAGGAAGAATAGGGGGTGGGTGTAGACCAAGTGTTTACAGTGAAACAAATTGGTGAATAGTATCTAAAGAAGGTTAAAGAGGTTTTTGTGGTATTTATGGATTTTGAAAAGGCGTATGACAGGGTGGATAGGAAGGCAATGTGGCAGAGTTTGCAGATGTATAAAATAGGAGGTAGGTTATTGAAAGCAGTGAAGAGTTTTTATGAGGATAGAGAGGCTCAGGTTAGAGTATGTAGACGAGAGGGAGATTATTTTCCAGTAAAAGTAGGCCTTAGACAAGGATGTGTGATGTCACCATGGTTGTTCAATATATTTATAAATGGAGTTGTAAGAGAAGTGAATGCTCGGGTGTTGGCAAGAGGAGTGGGGTTAAAAGATAAAGAATCTAACACAAAGTGAGAGTCGTCACAGTTGCTTTTTACTGATGACACTGTGCTTTTGGGAGATTCTGAAGAGAAGTTGCAGAGGTTGGTGGATGAGTTTGGTAGGAAATGTAAAAGATATGTTAGACAGGAAAAAGTGCAGACAAATGGGTCTTATGATTTGACTTGCTGTTGGATTGTGAGCAAAGTAACATCAAAGTAAGCATCTGCTCGAAAAATGACAGGATGGATAATGAGAACCTTCAAAACCAGGGATGCCAAGCCCATGTTGACACTTTACAGATCGCTTGTTCTATCTAGGCTGGAATATTGCTGCACACTAACTGCACCTTTCAAGGCGGGTGAAATTGCTGACCTTGAAAATGTGCAGAGAACCTTCACGGCACGCATAACTGCAATAAACCACCTCAACTACTGGGAACGCTTGAAGTTCCTAAACCTGTACTCTCTAGAACGCAGGCGGGAGAGATACATTATTATATACACATTGAAAATTCTCGAGGGCTTAGTACCAAACTTGCACACAAAAATCACTCCCTACGAAAGCAAAAGACTCATCAGGCGATGTAACATCCCCCCAATGAAGAGCAGGGGTGCCACTAGCACGTTGAGGGACAACACAATAAGTGTCAGGGGCCCAAGATTGTTCAACTGCCTCCCAGCATACATCAGGGGGATTACCAACAAACCCCTGGCTGTCTTCAAGCAGGCACTGGACAGGCACCTCAAGTAGGTACCTGATCAGCAGGGCTGTGGTTCGTACGTTGGACTGCGTGCGGCCAGCAGTAACAGCCTGGTTGATCAGGCTCTGGTCCAACAGGAGGCCTGGTCACAGACCGGGCCGCGGGGGCGTTGACCCCTGGAATTCTCTCCAGGTAGACTGCAGGTATGGAGGGATTCAGGAAAACCTGAAAGCCTGATTTTGAGTCCTGGAATTGGGAAGTACAGTGCATGCACTCTGAAGGAGAGGCATTAATGTACTGCACTTTTTAACTGTAGTGTAGAAGCGCCTCTGGCAAGACAGTGATGGAGTGAATGATAGTGAAAGTGTTTCTTCTTTTTCAGGTCACCCTGCCTTGATGGGAAACGGCCAATGTGTTAAATAATATATTTTTTTATTATTAACACATCGGCCGTCTCCCACCAAGGCAGGATGGCCCGAAAAAGAAAGACTTTCATCATCATTCACCCCATCATTGTTTTGCCAGAGGCGCGCTTACACTACAGCTATAAAACTAATTAACATTAAGACCCCTTCTTCAGAGTGCAGGCACTGTACTTCCCATCTCCAGGAATCAAGTCCGGCCTGCCGGTTTCAATGAATCCCTTCATAAATGTTACCTTGCTTACACTTTGTTTCCATTCACTTGTCTGAAGTCCAAGCCCCTCGCACACAAAACCTCCTTTATACCCTCCCTCCAACCTTTCACAGGCCGACTTCTACCCAGCCTTTCCTCCACTACAGATTTATACACTCTCGAAGTCATTCTATTTTCTTCTATTATCTCTACATGTTCGAACCACCTCAACAACCCCTCCTTTGCCCACTGGATAATAGTTTTGGCAATCCTGCACCTCCTCTTAATTTCCAAACTACGAATGCTCTGCATTATATTCAAACCAAACATTGCTCACAGACATGACATCTAGACTGCCTCCAGCCTTCTTGTTGCAACATTCACCACCCACGTTCACTCACATAAAACAGCGTTGGTATAACTATGCTCTCATACATTCCCCTCTTTTTTTCCATGGACAAAGTTCTTTGTCTCCACAGACTTCTAAATGCACCACTCACATAACATATAAAATATAGGGGGTGGTAGGAGAAGAAAATATTCAAACAGCTCCTGGGAGAACCTTGCGTTTTCCCTGAGGTACGTTTATTGTCTCCTCTGAGGATGAGGGTCCCCAGTAAAGTTCTAGAGGTGGTACCTCCCTATATATATATATATATATATATATATATATATATATATATATATATATATATATATATATATATATATATATATATTAATGTACTTTTCTTCAGAGTGGCATATTTTTTTGAGTGGGGGCTCTGCCCTCTCCAAAATTTTGAGGGGGGTTTGACCCCTAATTTTTTTTAATAGGGACTCCACCCTCCTTTTTTCTACCCTCAAATTTTCTTGGATACTTTTTTTTCATCGCGCACCCCCTTGTGGTCTCCAATTCCTCGGATCAAGATTATACTCAAATTTTCGAATTTGGGGGAGATTTTTCGATTTTTATTGGTCTTCAATTCCTCGGATGAAGATTTTTTTTAATTTTGGGGGATTTTCTCGAATTTTTGAGTCACCCTCGAATTCCTCAGAACAATATTTACCTCGAATTTTCAAATTTTTAGGGTTCCTGCGCCATCTTTTTCCTGTTTTCTTCGAAGTTTTCCTAGGTTCGAGCTCTAGAGCTAGAGTTGGTAAACACGTACTCGTGTCAAATGGTAAGCATAATCAGCCAATGGTAGACACTTTCACAAGTGATGGAGCTTCCCTCTACGCACAATTTGGGGAACACTCACACCCCATCACTCCTTCCCCGGAATCTCCCCTACACTTCACCCCCATCTCCCCAGCACCTCACTACCATGCACCTCACTCTCCCACTCATCAACTTTTTTAGCTGTTATAATACCCACAACACTTCACACTATCCACTAACATTTCCACTAGTCTCAATAATACCCCACAACGCACATACACTATTGCACCACTTGTACAAGTCGCCCAACGAGTCACAATGTCGGTTATAATACACAAATTTTTCAGTAAAAATACCCACAAGACAGAAACACACCCACAACACATCAAAACATGATAGAAAAAGCTCAAAATTTTCACTCATAACCCACACAAGACAATTTTTTCTCGTTTTCCGTAATACAACAAAAGATATTACAACATATTAAAAATTTTCACTCATAACACACAACAAGTCATAACAAACCATTACCCCCAACAACTCACAACACATACAGTGCTAGTCATGGCATTATGCCGGGGCGCTCACTGTATGTCTCAAATGGTAAACACATTCTCAACTTTTTCAACTGTTATACTGCCCACAACTCACAACATATAACGCAGTTATCACAACACCCCAACAACCTTCCCCATCACTTCACAACTCACAAAAGATCACATCTTACATTTTTTCACAATAACACTAACTTCCAACATCACACATTTTTCTTTCACTCATATCCTCCATCAACAAGACAATTTTGCATTCAACATTTCACTTATAATACCCACAACACAAAGTGTTCCATCGATATTTCCCCAGCACCACAGCCGACACCTAAATGAGGTCCTGACCCCCTTTATACGCTGACCTCACACTTTCTTGCCTTGGCGCTGTCTCCACTCTCAGGTGTTCTTGCCAGCGACAGTAAGCAAATTTTATCGAAATCTACCTTTGGTGCGTCACATGGTGGGTTATACAGTATGGTGTCTTTTTGATGTATTACCGAAAAACGAGAAAAAATTGTGTATGTACTCACCTAGTTGTGGTTGCAGGGGTCGAGTCATAGCTCTTGGTCCCGCCTCTTCACTGGTCGCTACTGGGTCACTCTGGAAATAAATAAAATACCGACACAATTGAAAAATAAACACTTTAGCAGATGGTAGCATGTTAGAACTTGCTACCATCTGCAGCTCACAAGCGTGCCCTTCCCGTCAGGGAAGATGGCAGACCAGAGAGGCCTAGCTTCTACCTACCAGCCCTGTGCTGGTGGGGAATGTGGCTAGGCCTGGGGACAGTTGGTCGCAACGATGAGGGGGTACTTGTACCTCCTCCCATGGGAGACATTGGTCTCTGATACTTCCCCGACAGGAAGCCGGAGCCGGGTCGCCATCTGGAATAGACCCGGGCCGGGAGAATTCCCGGCGAATCAACACCTCCTCATTTAGGTGTCGGCTGTGGTGCTGGGGAAATATCGATGTTGTGGGTATTATAAGTGAAATGTAAAGAATGAAAAGTTGTCTTGTTGATGGAGGATATGAGTGAAAGAAAAATGTGTGATGTCTGAAGTTAGTGTTATTGTGAAAGAAATGTTACATGTTGTGATCTGTTGTGAGTTGTGAAGTGATGGGGAGGGTTGTTGGGGTGTTGTGATATGTTGTGATTTTTTTTTCAAGACGTCGGCCGTCTACCACCGAGGCAGGATGACCAAAAAGAAAGAAAATCCCCAAAAAGAAAATACTTTCATCATCATTCAACACTTTCACCTCACTCATACATAATCACTGTCTTTGCAGAGGAGCTCAGATATGACAGTTTAGAAGTCCCTCCAAACTGCTAATATCCCAAACCCCTCCTTTAAAGTGCAGGCATTGTACTTCCATAATATTTATTAAAAATATATACAGGCAATATGTACAGTAAGGCAATGGAAGCAAGAGACAGTGAGAACTGTCTTCTACGACCAGACTTGGAGGTAAGTCTGCCAGTGTTGATTCACGATTGTACCAAAAGAATTTTGGTGGTCGCTCCCACAGCCTGGCCGGTACGTGAGTTGTGGGTATTATAACAGTTGAAAAAGTTGAGAATGTGTTAACCATTTGAGACACATATATGTTGTGAGTTGTTGGGAGTAATGATTTGTTGTGTCTTGTGTGGGTTATGAGTGAACATTTTGAGCTTTTTCTATCATGTTTTGATGTGTTGTGGGTGTGTGTCTGTCTTGTGGGTATTTTTACTGAAAAATGTGTGTATTATAACCGACATTGCGACTCATTGGGCGACTTGTACAAGTGGTGCAATAGTGTATGTGCGTTGTGGGGTATTATTGAGACTAGTGGAAATGTTAGTGGATAGTGTGAAGTGTTGTGGGTATTATAACAGCTGAAAAAGTTGATGAGTGGGAGAGTGAGGTGCATGGTAGTGAGGTGCTGGGGAGATGGGGGTGAAGTGTAGGGGAGATTCCGGGGAAGGAGTGATGGGGTTTGAGTGTTCCCCAAATTGTGTCTTTTGTACCTTTTTTTTTGTTGTTGTTGTATTACTGAAAATTGTGTGTAACAAATAAATGATGAAAAAATGAATTTGTGTAATGATTCACCTTTGCTTATCTATGACCCCTTAGGGACTAACTTCATCCATTGTGAAAGTGTCTACCATTGATTGATTGTTCTTACCATTTGACACTAGTAGGTGTTTATCAGTAAAAAAAAAAAGAGTTATCCTAGGTTATTCCATTTGAGTGAATGTATCTACCATTTGTATGACTTACCTCTTACCCCGTAGGGTGGACCCACAACACCATTTGGTGCTATGTTCGATTTGGAGAAAATTTTGAACCTCTAGGAGAACACCGAAAAAAACATGAAAAAAGATGGCGCTGGTGCCCTAAAAATTCGAGGTAAATCTTGATTCGAGGAATTCGAGGGTAACCAAACAATTCGACCCCCCCCCCTCCTTCCTCAAAATTCGAAACCCCCGAATTAAAAAAAAATCGAGGTAAAAGTTGATCTGAGGAATAGGAGACCACAAAAAAAATCGAAAAATCTCCAAAATTTGAAAAATAAAAGCATGAGAAAAAGTTGTCAACATTTCTGGAAAAATGGGAAAATCTGGCAACATTCTCGAAAAATACAAAGATTTAAAAAAATGGCATCATTTCCGAAGAAATAAAATGTAAGAAAAGATGGCAACACTTTCGGATAATCTGGCAACCCCATTGGTCCCTAGTGGGTAGGGGGGCAGAGTGAAAAAAAATTATATAAGAAAAATGGGGTGTCCAAAAAAAGGGAAGCGGAGTCCACCATTAAAAAAAAATTAAATGGGGGCTGGCAGAGCCCCCCCCCAACTTAAAATTTTGGAGGAGGGGTAGTCCCCCACTCCAAATAAATATATAATAAATATATATATAATGAATATATATATATTTTATACATTATATATATATATATATATATATATATATATATATATATATATATATATATATATATATATATATATATAATTATTGTAACCACGAACGAGTGGTATTTAATGAATAACAACACTGCAACTATCCAAGGAGTCGAACCCATATTGTTTTGGCCGCCTTATGGTGAGCGAAAATCACATGACGATCTAACCCTCAGGACCATCAAATTCTACACGATTCAAGCACCAAGCAGAGCTATATATATATATATATATATATATATATATATATATATATATATATATATATATATATACAAACACTGATCTCTGGCCAAAGGAGATTCGAACCTACGAACCTTGCAAAACTATCTAGTAAAAATCTCTAGTTGTGTCGATGCATGCAGGGGATGAGATGAAAAGCTGTAAGCCACCTGCCTGAAAGCTGGGTGCCTTGGATCAACGTCTAGCGTGAGCTGGACGCCAAGGTATTGGTCCAGTGTGGTACGGTCGGTAAAGCACTGCGTACCTTGTTGCAAGGTTCGTAGGTTCGAGTCTCCTTCGGCCAGAGATCAATGTTTGTATATATATATATATATATATAGCTCTGCTAGGTGCATGAATCGTGTAGGATTTGGTGGTCCTGAGGGTTAGATCGTCATGTGATTTTCGCTCACCATAAGGAGGGCCAAAACGACATGGGTTCGACTCCTTGGATAGTTGCAGTGTCATTATTCATTAAATACCACTCGTTCGTGGTAACAATAATTTATATATATATATATATATATATATATATATATATATATATATATATATATATATATATATATATATATATATATATATATATATATATATATATATGCTTAGAATTCGCAAGAACAGGCGAACCTAGGAAAATTGCAACAAGGTACATGTATATCTCAATATGCAGAACCACTGTGAAAAAACAGTTTAATTTCTAACTCTTTCGCGATTTCTCACATTTTCATTTATACTATTATTAATGTTAGTGGTAGCTTAACACGTTTATAATATAATGTAGTATTATTGTACTTACTAAAACGTATGTGTAATTCAGTGATCGATTCCGGTATTGGTGGTTAATTAGAAGCAATATAAATTTGATAATACATTTTTAAGCTTATTGCTTGAAGTCCTTTTCAATTTAATTTAATTATGTCAGTTTTTCAATTAGATGTCTATAACAAATCATTTATTTAAGGAATGAGAAAAGGTAATCATCATAAAGGTTTCTGCAAAGTTCATAGCTTGATTAAGCTAAGGATAATAAAGAGCTTGATCGAGATAATCACACCAAGATTTAATTCATTTAACAATCATGTATGACTTCGTCTAACCAAAGAAAAAAAATTTAAAGGTTTATATGAAGCAATCGAAGCACTACGCATAATGTTTTAACGAGACCTTAATTAATATCGGCCGGGCTGCTTTTATCTCTGACACACTGGGCTTACTACCCTGGCCTCACATCCTGACCTCTGACACACTGGGCTTACTACCCTGGCCTCACATCTTGACCACTGACACACTGGGCATACTACCCTGGCCTCACATCTTGACCTCTGACACACTGGGCTTACTACCCTGGCCTCACATCTTGACCTCTAACACACTGGGCTTACTACCCTGGCCTCACATCCTGACCTCTGACACACTGGGCTTACTACCCTGGCCTCAAATCCTGACCTATGACACACTGGGCTTACAACCCTGGCCTCACATCCTGACCTCTGACACACTGGGCTTACTACCCTGGCCTTACATCCTGACCTCTGACACACTGGGCTTACAACCCTGGCCTCACATCCTGACCTCTGACACACTGGGCTTAATACCCTGGCCTCACATTCTGACCTCTGACACACTGGGCTTACTACCCTGGCCTCACATCCTGACCTCTGACACACTGGGCTTACTACCCTGGCCTCACATCCTGACCTCTGACACACTGGGCTTACTACCCTGGCCTCACATCTTGACCTCTGACACACTAGGCTTACTACCCTGGCCTAACATCCTGACCTCTGACACACTGGGCTAACTACCCTGGCCTCACATCTTGACCTCTGACACACTGGGCTTACTACCCTGGCCTCACATATTGACCTCTGACACACTGGGCTTACTACCCTGGCCTCACATCCTGACCTCTGACACACTGGGCTTACTACCCTGGCCTCACATCCTGACCTCTGACACACTGGGCTTACAACCCTGGCCTCACATCTTGACCTCTGACACACGTGGGCTTACTACCCTGGCCTCACATCCTGACCTCTGACACACTGGGCTTACTACCCTGGCCTCACATCCTGACCTCTGACACACGTGGTCTTACTACCCTGGCCTCACATCCTGACCACTGACACACTGGGCTCACTACCCTGGCCTCACATCCTGACCTCTGACACACGTGGGCTTACTACCCTGGCCTCACATCCTGACCTCTGACACACTGGGCTTACTACCCTGGTATCACATCCTGACCTCTGACACACTGGGCTTACTACCCTGGCCTCACATCCTGACCTCTGACAAACTGGGCTTACTACCCTGGCCTCACATCCTGACCTCTGAAACACTGGGCTTACAACCCTGGCCTCACATCCTGACCTCTGACACACTGGGCTTACTACCCTGGCCTCACATCCTGACCTCTGACACACTGGGCTTACAACCCTGGCCTCACATCCTGACCTCTGACACACTGGGCTTACTACCCTGGCCTCACATCCTGACCTCTGACACACTGGACTTACAACCCTGGCCTCACATCCTGACCTCTGACACACTGGGCTTACAACCCTGGCCTCACATCCTGACCTCTGACACACAGGGCTTACTACCCTGGCCTCACATCCTGACCTCTGACACACTGGGCTTACAACCCTCGCCTCACATCCTGACCTCTGACACACTGGGCTTACTACCCTGGCCTCACATCCTGACCTCTGACACACTGGGCTTACTACCCTGGCCTCACATCCTGACCTCTGACACACGTGGGCTTACTACCCTGGCCTCACATCCTGACCTCTGACACACTGGGCTTACTACCCTAACCTCACATCCTGACCTCTGACACACTGGGCTTACTACCCTAACCTCACATCCTGACCTCTGACACACTGGGCTTACTACCCTGGCCTCACATCCTGACCTCTGACACACTGGGATTACTACCCTGGCCTCACAACCTGACCTCGGACACACTGGGCTTACAACCCTGGCCTTACATCCTGACCTCTGACACACTGGGCTTACTACCCTGGCCTCACATCCTGACCTCTGACACACTGGGCTTACAACCCTGGCCTCACATCCTGACCTCTGACACACTGGGCTTACTACCCTGGCCTCACATCCTGACCTCTTACACACTGGGCTTACAACCCTGGCCTCACATTCTGACCTCTGACACACTGGGCTTACAACCCTGGCCTCACATCCTGACCTCTGACACACTGGGCTTACAACCCTGGCCTCACATCCTGACCTCTGACACACTGGGCTTACTACCCTGGCCTCACATCCTGACCTCTGACACACTGGGCTTCACCCTGGCCTCACATCCTGACCTCTGACACACTGGGCTTACTACCCTGGCCTCACATCCTGACCTCTGACACACTGGGCTTACTACCCTGGCCTCACATCCTGACCTCTGACACACTGGGCTTACTACCCTGGCCTCACATCCTGACCTCTGACACACTGGGCTTACAACCCTGGCCTCACATCCTGACCTCTGACACACTGGGCTAACTACCCTGGCCTCACATCCTGACCTCTGACACACTTGGCTTACAACCCTGGCCCCACATCGTGACCTCTGACACACTGGGCTTACTACCCTGGCCTCACATCTGACCTCTGACACACTGGGCTTACTACCCTGGCCTCACATCCTGACCTCTGACACACTGGGCTTACTACCCTGGCCTCACATCCTGACCTCTGACACACCACCTGGCTTCTGACTCTACACACTACTACCTGGCCTCACATCTTGACCTCTGACACACTGGTCTTACTACCCTGGCCTCACATCCTGACCTCTGACACACTGGGCTTACTACCCTGGCCTCACATCTTGACCTCTGACACACTGGGCTTACTACCCTGGCCTCACATCTTGACCGCTGACACACTGGGCTTACTACCCTGGCCTCACATCCTGACCTCTGACACACTGGGCTTACTACCCTGGCCTCACATCCTGACCTCTGACACACTGGGCTTACTACCCTGGCCTCACATCCTGACCTCTGACACACTGGGCTTACTACCCTGGCCTCACATCCTGACCTCTGACACACTGGGCTTACAACCCTGGCCTCACATCCTGACCTCTGACACACTGGGCTTACTACCCTGCCCTCACATCCTGACCTCTGACACACTGGGCTTACAACCCTGGCCTCACATCCTGTGTTAAATCTAACTTCTTGGCTGCTTACTTTGGGCAGTAGAATGGTAGCGTAGGTGCAGAGATACGGCCGATGACTAGACTCAGTTTATTAATGGCAAGGTGTAGGTGTACACGGGGACAGAGCGTGAGGGGACCGGGAGCCAGTTCGTAGGGGGAGATGCTGCTTCAGTGAGATAGGCCGTGTAAGTGAGGGAGAAGCATGGCTGACCAGCCCGACCTTGATAGGCCTATAGAGGGCAGCACCATAGTGCCGCGCAGTTTGAAACAGCCTCTGGACAGGCTGTTTACATCCGCTCGGCCACCTACCGCGTGTCGTCTCGACACGACAATACTGGCGGGCACGAAGGTGTAAACAAGCAAGCAAGGTTACCCAGGGGAAACTGGCTTCCGGTCACCTGACATTTACAACAGGAAATTGCCGGTGCAGGCCGAAAAAAAACTCTCCCCCTACGTGAGTCGGGGAAGAGAAAATCGGCCTACCCGTACAGCTGGACAGAGGACAGAACAAGCCAATGCTGACACAGGAACTAGAGTCTTCTATATACAGGTTGTCCACAGGGCCAGACGTCAACTTGACTGCACATCCATGAGCGCTGTAGCATCCTCACATCTGCAAACAATGACTGACAGTAGCATTTCCTAAGGTGTGACATTTAACTCAAAAGGCGATATTGCCTTGCCTTTATACAGGCTTTACAAGACACCCTGGATGCACATACTACAATAACATTATTTCCATGGAATTCATTATACTACGGGTACCTCTAAGAATAAATTTTACGTATTTACATGGTGTTGTCCACCTGACTCCATTATTTACTAACTATACAATGTGTCGCATTAATCCCCATTTCTGGAAGCAGACAATTAGCGTAGCTAGCGTAGGAGTCGGACAAGTCAGTAGGTATGTCAATGTCACAGAAATGTACTGCTGTCCGGGGTCTCAGGCCATAAGTATGGAGCCTTACAGGACTGTCATCTGTCGTAGGGATAGCGGGTGAAGAACTAGACGGGTTGTCACTAGTTTGAGTCTGATTGTGGTTTTGCAATGCCCGCGATTCCAGCTCGGCTTCAGCTTGCACATGATCAATATACTTCATGTGGTCAAGGTGAGCTTTCTGATAGTTCCGGTAGCTATCTCCCTCACCTCGAACTTATTGCCGCGGAGCTGTCGTAGGACACGGTAAGGTCCGACAAACTTGGGGACAAGTTTATGCATACCAGGGTCTGCGTCGGGTTGAGCAACATAACTTTGCAACCTGGTTCCACCTTACTTTCCTTAGGCGTGGGCGTTGTGATCAGACGAACCTATCCGTGGCTTTTATTAGGTTCTCACGCACTTTCGCTGGAAAACAAGCTGTGTGGGCCCGCATCTTAACT
>WNWK01024640.1:0-29477 GCA_009830355.1 Cherax destructor
TGCCCCACCATGTTTCTTCCTCAATTCTCGTCCTGGCATCACTTAGTCAACAGGCCTCTCCTCTTTCCCTCATGGGCATGGCCCTCCGGGCCATGGGCACAAACACACTGACTGTGTACCCTCCGTTATCGCAAATAAAGTAAGAAGCCTCCGAAGCCTTATCATTGCTACCCAGCCTTGATCGACGACTCAATAATCCTAGAAAACACCTGTGGTGCTATCTACCCTGTGGTTATATCTACCTTGTGGTGGTGTATCTACCCTGTGGTGGTGTATCTACCCTGTGGTGGTGTATCTACCCTGTGGTGGTGTATCTACCCTGTGGTGGTGTATCTACCCTGTGGTGGAGCATCTACTCTGTGGTGGTGTATCTACCCTGTGGTGGTGTATCTACCCTGTGGTGGTGTATCTACCCTGTGGTGGAGCATCTACTCTGTGGTGGTGTATCTACCCTGTGGTGGTGTATCTACCCTGTGGTGGTGTATCTACCTTGTGGTTATATCTACTCTGTGGAGGTGTCTACCCCGTTGTTAAATCTACCCTATGGTGGTATCTACTGTGTGGTGTTATCTACCTTGTGCTAGTGTCTACCCTGTAGTGTTATCTACCCGGTGGCATCTACCCCTGTGGTTATATCTACCGGAGGTATCTACCCTGTGGTTATTGATGCAACCACGGGGTAGATCTGATCACAAGGTAGATGCAATCACGGGGGGATAGATGCAACCACGGGGCAGATGTGACCACGGGTAGATGTAACCACAAAGTAGATGCAACCACGGGGTAGATATGACCACGGGTAAATGTGACCATGAGTAGATGTGACCACGAGGTAGATGTGACCACGGGTACATGCCACTACTGGTTAGCTTACCACCACGGGTAAATATAACCCCAGGGTAGATAACACCACCTCTACCCTGTGGTTAGATCTACCCGGTGTTGTGTTTTACCCTGTGGTTATATCTACCTGGTGGTGTTACCTGCCCTGGGGTTATATCTACCCGGTGGTTATATTTACCCGGTGGTGTTATCTACCCTGTGGTTATATCTACCCTTTTGGTTATATCTACCCGGTGGTGTTATGTACCCTGTGGTTATATCTACTCTGTGGTCATATCTACTCGGTAGTGGTATCTACCCTGTGGTTATATCTACCTTGTGAATATATCTACCCGATGGCGTTATCTAACCGGTAGTGGAATCTAACCCGTGGTTACATCTACCAGTTGGTCACATCTGCCCCGTGGTCGCATCTACCTGTTAAGTTACATCTACCCCGTAGTCACATCTACCCCGTGGTCACATCTACTCCGTGGTCACATCTGTCCCGTGGTCACGTCTACCCCGTTGTCACATCTACCCCGTGGTCACGTCTACCCCGTGGTCACATCTGTCCCGTGGTCACATCTACCCCGTAGTCACATCTACCCCGTGGTCACATCTACCCCGTGGTCACATCTACCCCGTGGTCACATCAATATTTGCAAATGAAAGTAGAAGAGTTATATATCAAATATTCTGACCTACCCAGTGTTGGTGTAGAGAGAGAGAAACCGCTCCCATCCTTCAGATCAAGAGCTTCTTCAAGAAGAAAAAAAGGTGACAATACCGTGACTAGAACAAGAGACAAGTAAGCAGCATATATCAGAATGAAACTAATGAGCATGTTTCAGTCGGACTTGGTCGACATCCCTGTACCTGCCTTGCCTGGCCACCACACAGGTGGGTCGACGCCAAGAAAGTCGACACTCTCTAGTTACAAACACAAGTGTGGGTGTGTGTGTGTTTGTGTACTCACCTAATTGTGGTTGCTGGGGTCGAGTCATAGCACCTGGCCCCGCCTCTTCACTGGTCGCTACTAGGTCCCCTCTGTCCCTGCTCCATGAGCTTTATCATACCTCTCTCTCACACACACACACGTTAGTTACCATTTTGTCCTAGGCACATGTAGATTAGACACTAGGCCTGTTGTATGTATGTGTGTGTGTGTGTGTGTGTGTAACGAAACACTTCGAAATGTTTCGGCCCCGCCGGGAATTGAACCCGGGCCCTCCGTGCGTGAAGCAAGAGCACTAGCCACCATGCCATCGGGGCGTGTGTGTGTGTGTGTGTGTGTGTGTGTTGCTGCCTTACTCCAGGCGTGTTTTTCTTCTTGTGTTTGTGTGTTGAGGCAGCGCCTCGCTCCTGCCTTCTTTATTACCAAAATCTGGAAACAAGAGGCGCTGGAAAATATCCGTTTTAGCTGAGTTTGGAGCTATTTGTGGTCGCTGGTATTTGATCTTCCCAAGTTTGGGGCGAGGAGAGTGGGAGAGGAGGGGGTGAAGGTTAGGGAGAGGGGGGAGAGTAGTGGGAGTTTGGAGGGAGGAAGGGAGGAGGAGGAGGGACGTTGGGAAGGATGGAGGGAGGGAGGGAGAAGTGGGTGTTGAGGAAGGGTAAGAGAAGTATGTGAGGAGAGAGGGAAAGGGGAGAAAAAGAGGAGGAAGATGGGAGTGAGGCAGACAGACAAGCAGGCAGGTAGACAGACAGGCAGATAGACAGACAGGCAGATAGACAGACAGGCAGGTAGACAGACAGGCAGGTAGACAGACAGGCAGACTTTTTTTCGCAGACAGACTGTGAGAAACAATACATGAAATAAAATGAGAAAGTTAAACAGGCGAAATATTCTCAAACACTGATCTCTGGCCGAAGGAGACTCGAACATGCAGGGGATGAGATTAAAAGCTGTATGCCACCTGCCTGAAAGCTGGCTGCCTTGGATCAACGTCTAGCGTGAGCTGGACGCCAAGGTATTGACCAGTGTGGTACGGTCGGTTAAGAACATAAGAAAGAAGGAACACTACAGCAGGCCTACTGGCCTATGCGAGGCAGGTCCAAGTCTCCCACCGGCTTAAGCCAATGCCCCGACCCAGCCAGGTCAGGTTACATTCACTTAAGGAAGGAGCACGGCATCTGACCTAGTAGCACAAGCTAGTCACGATCAACTCACACCCACCCACCCACATATTTATCTAGCCTATTTTTAAAACTACACAACGTTTTAGCCTCAATAACTGCACTGCGTACCTTGTTACAAGGTTCGTAGGTTCGAGTCTCCTTCGGCCAGAGATCAGTGTTTGTGGTGTATATATATATATATATATATATATATATATATATATATATATATATATATATATATATATATATATATATATAAATATGAGTTAGTGGAAGCGAATGGCTCTGTAGATTTTACGATCTGTTTTGCGTGCTTCTTGTTGCGTACCGAATATGCATAAATACTGAACGTGTGTAATGTACTTTCCTAAGTGCTCTGTGGTAACACATAAAAGGTGCCAAAACACACTTTTTTTTCTCCCCAATATTAAGCAGAGAAGCCATAATATCGTGACTAAAAAAATTAAACTATCCTACAATTTTTAAAGAAAACTTGGAGCGATGCTTCGGTGGTGACTTTATCATGAGCGATGAGGGACGTAAAGGTCACATGTGACTTCCTGAGTTAGTTGTGAAATACGTAATATTCGAGTCCCTGGGGATCCCCGGCACTATACTTCATTGTACTCTCCTCTGTGTAAACTGGAAGTCATCAGGTGATAAGAATGTAACGAGGAAATTTACTTAGTAGCGCAGTGAACCAACAAACTCGGAACCAGAGTTATAGTTCACTAATAATGTATGTGCAACTTGTGTACTAGTAGAGCTTATCTAATTGCAGTTAGCCTGAACGCATTCACGAAGCGGGTTAAATCAGTTTAAATATATTGACTAGTTTTTTTTTATCGTGGTGGTTCACTTCAAACAGGTGTAGTGTCTGATACGTGGAAGATGGCTAATGTAATTCCTATTTTTAAAGCAGGGGACAAGTCGTTACCATCAAATTACCGCCCAACAAGTCTAACATCAATTGTAGGCAAATTACTAGAGTCGATTATAGCTGATAACATAAGAAGCCATCTCGATAGGCATAATTTGATTAATGATACTCAACATGAATTCACCAGGGGCCGTTCCTGCCTAACTAATTTATTAACTTTTTTCAGTAAGGCTTTTGAGGCAGTTGATCATGATAAAGAATTCGATATTGTTTATTTGGATTTTAGTAAGGCTTTTGATAGAGTACCACATCAGAGACTGTTAAAGAAAGTGGCTGCTCATGGCATTGGGGGAAAAGTGTTGTCATGGATCGAGTCATGGCTCACCAATAGGAAGCAGAGGGTGTGCATAAATGGGGTCAAATCGGAGTGGGGATCTGTAACAAGTGGCGTTCCTCAGGGATCGGTTTTGGGCCCGTTGTTGTTTATAATATATATAAATGACCTTGACGAGGGAATTTCTAGTGATATGAGCAAATTCGCTGATGACACGAAGATAGGTAGGATAATCGATTCAGACGTAGATGTCAGTGAACTACAGGAGGATTTAGACAAACTCAATTCCTGGTCAGAAAAATGGCAGATGCAGTTCAATGTAGATAAATGCAAAGTTCTAAAGCTCGGGAGTGTCCATAACCCAAGCACTTATAAGTTAAATAATGTAGAACTTAGCCATACAGATTGCGAGAAGGACTTGGGGGTGATGGTAAGCAGCAACCTTAAACCAAGACAGCAATGCCTAAGCGTACGTAATAAAGCAAATAGATTACTAGGATTTATATCAAGAAGTGTAAGCAACAGAAGTCCAGAGGTTATATTACAGCTTTATACATCATTAGTAAGGCCTCACCTAGATTACGCAGCTCAGTTCTGGTCTCCATATTACAGAATGGACATAAATTCGTTAGAAAACATTCAGCGTAGAATGACTAAATTAATACATAGCATTAGAAATCTTCCTTACGAAGAAAGATTGAAGAAACTTAAATAAGAACATAAGAACATAAGAAAGGAGGAACACTGCAGCAGGCCTGTTGGCCCATACTAGGCAGGTCCTTCACAATCCGTCCCACTAACAGAATATTTGCTCAACCCAATTTTCAAAGCTACCCAAGAAATAAGCTTTGACAATTCTACCCACTCATGCGCGAGTCCCACTCAAATCCAACCCCTCTCACTCATGAATTTATCCAACCTAAATTTGAAACTACCCAAGGTCCTAGCTTCAATAACCCTACTAGGCAGACTGTTCCACTCATCAACTACCCTATTTCCAAACCAATACTTTCCTATATCCTTTCTAAATCTAAACTTATCTAACTTGAATCCATTATTGCGGGTTCTCTCTTGGAGAGATATCCTCAAGACCTTATTTATATCCCCTTGTTAATACCCATTTTCCACTTGTATACCTCGATCATGTCTCCCTCATTCTACGTCTTACAAGTGAATGTAATTTTAGGGTCTTCAATCTTTCTTCGTAAGGAAGATTTCTAATGCTATGTATTAATTTAGTCATTCTACGCTGAATGTTTTCTAACGAATTTATGTCCATTCTGTAATATGGAGACCAGAACTGAGCTGCGTAATCTAGGTGAGGCCTTACTAATGATGTATAAAGCTGTAATATAACCTCTGGACTTCTGTTGCTAACACTTCTTGATATAAATCCCAGTAATCTATTTGCCTTATTACGTACGCTTAGGCATTGCTGTCTTGGTTTAAGGTTGCTGCTTACCATCACCCCCAAGTCCTTCTCGCAATCTGTATGGCTAAGTTCTACGTTATTTAACTTATAAGTGCTTGGGTTATGGACACTCCCGAGCTTCAGAACCTTGCATTTATCTACATTGAACTGCATCTGCCACTTTTCTGACCACGAATTAAGTTTGTCTAAATCTTCCTGAAGTTCTATGACATCTATGTTTGAATCAATTATCCTACCTATCTTCGTGTCGTCGGCGAATTTGCTCATATCACTAGTAATTCCCTCATCAAGGTCATTGATATATATTATAAATAACAATGGGCCTAAGACTGATCCCTGTGGAACACCACTTGATACAAGTCCCCATTCGGATTTAACCCCATTTATGCACACTCGCTGCTTCCTATTGGTGAGCCATGACTCGATCCATGACAGCACTTTTCCCCCAATGCCATGAGCTGCCACTTTCTTTAACAGTCTCTGGTGCGGTACTCTATCAAAAGCCTTACTAAAGTCTAAATAAACAATATCGAATTCTTTATCGTGATCAACAGCCTCAAAAGCTTTACTGAAGAAGGTTAATAAATTAGATAGGCAGGAACGGCCCTCGTGAATCCATGCTGGGTATCATTAATCAAATTATGGTTATCTAGATGGCTTCTAATAATATCAGCTATAATTGACTCTAGTAATTTGCCTACAATTGAGGTCAGGCTTATTGGGCGGTAGTTTGACGGTAGTGACTTGTCCCCTGCTTTAAAAATAGGAATTACATTAGCCATCTTCCACATATCAGACACTACACCTGTTTGAAGAGATAAATTAAAAATGTTAGATATTGGTTCACAGAGTTCCATTTTGCATTCCTTAAGAACCCTTGCAAAAGCTCATCAGGACCCGGCGATTTATTTTGTTTCAGTCGGTCCAGCTGTTTCATAATCATTTCGCTAGTGACTGTGATATTACATAATTTATCTTCTTCTGGGCCTCTGTAAAAATTAATTACTGGGATATTATTAATGTCTTCCTGTGTGAAAACCGAGAGAAAATAATTATTAAAAATAGAGCACATATCATTCTCCTTGTCAGTAAGATGCCCAAAGTTATTTTTAAGGGGACCTATCTTATCCCTAACTTTTGTTCTATAAACCTGGAAAACTTTTTGGGTTAGTTTTTGAATCCCTAGCAACTTTAATTTCATAGTCCCGTTTAGATTTTCTTATTCCCTTTTTAACGTCCCTCTTAATGTCAGTATACTGATTTATAAGATGACCCTCACCTCTTTTTATGCGCCTATAAATTCCTTTCTTCTGCCCTAAAAGATATTTGAGCCTATTATTCATCCATTTTGGGTCATTTCTACTTGATCTAATTTCTTTATACGGGATAAATGTTCTTTGGGCAGCCTGTATAGTGTTAAGAAAACTGTCATATTGATACTCTCTTCTTCACCCCAGTCCACAGTTGATAAGTGTTCTCTAAGTCCATTATAATCTGCTAAGCGAAAATCTGGGACCATTACTGAATTATCCCTACTATCATACATCCATTTAATGCTAAAGGTAATTAATTGACTTGTGGTCGCTTGAGCCGAGTTCCTCTGTAATTTCTAAATTATTAACAAGGGTTTCCTTGCTTGCCAGAACCAAGTCAACTGCTTCAAAAAGCAATCCTGAACTACTTCTAAAAAGTCGTTAGATTCTAAATTCCCTGTCATGAAATTCCAATCAATCTGACTAAAGTTAAAGTCCCCTAGAATTACTACATTATCGTGTCTTGTGGCCTTAACAATTTCCTCCCAAAGTAGTCTCCCTTGTTCCCTATCTAAGTTTGGAGGACGGTAAATCACGCCTAAAATCAATTTTTCACACCCCTCTGAAAATTCTATCCAGACAGACTCTGTATGTGTTAATTCAGACTTTATACCCGTTTTTATGCAACAATTTAAATGATCACGGACATAGAGTGCCACCCCACCCCCTTTCCCGATACTTCTGTCTACTTGGAACAATTTAAAACCCTGAATGTGACATTCGGCAGGCAAGTCCCGATTTTTCATATTAAACCATGTCTCAGTTATTGCAAAAACATCAATATTACCCGTACGTGCAACTAATCTCAACTCGTCCATCTTGGTAAATTAGACACATATGCAACACTTGGGTATCTTTATTGAGGAAACGTTTCGCCACACAGTGGCTTCACATTGAACAAATGTGACACCTCCTACAACTGCTGCACCTCTCCTGTCTACAGTATATAAGGTCCCTCTGCTCATATGCTGTTATTCTATTCAAGATTGATGGACTGACAACATCGTCTCAAGATTGAGGGCCTGACAACCTCACACTCCTCCTGTTCTTCACGTTTCTCCTTTGTATGGACTTGATGAAGCCACTGTGTGGCGAAACGTTTCCTCAATAAAGATACCCAAGTGTTGCATATGTGTCTAATTTACCAACTCGTCGGTTCTCTGAACCATTCATTCACATCGTCCATCTTATTCCTAGCACTACGACTATTGGTGTAATATATATTTAGAGACCCTCCTTTCTCTTTACCCTTCCTGCTCATCTCTGTTTTTCCACTATACCTATTACTGTCCTTGTCATCTAGTGTCACTAGCTTTCCACTATCCACCTTATTCTGCCTATTACTAGTTCTCCTACAACTTATAATATTACTACACTGGGATTTCTCTGTTTTCCCCCCAAAACCCATACCACTAACTATTTCTAGTTTAAAGCCCTAACAGCTCCCTCCACTGCAGTTGCCAGTGCCCCCACCCCAGACCTGGATAAGTGAACCCCATCCCTGGCATACATGTCATTTCTGCCATAGAAGAGGTCCCAGTTGTCAATGAATGTTACTGAATTTTCCTTACAGTATTTGTCCAGCCAGCAATTGACACCAATTGCCCTGGACAGCCATTCATTTCCAACTCCTCTCCTTGGCAAAATACCACATATGACAGGGTTCCCACCCTTCTTCCTAATTATGTCTATTGCTGACCTAAACCTGCTAGTCAGGTCCTCACTCCTACGTCTGCCAACATCGTTGCCTCCAGCACTGAGACAGATAATAGGATTGCTCCCATTACCTCTCATGATGTCGTCCAGACGGCTAACAATATCCTCCATCCCAGCCCCAGGAAAGCAAACCCTCTGTCTCCTACTCCTATCAATCAAACAGAAAGCCCTATCCATGTACCTAACCTGACTGTCCCCAACAACAACAATGTTTTTACCTTCCTTTGTGTCTTTCGTCGTGACGCTCCCAGAAGTCGACTCACATTCATCGGGTAGCACGGAGAATGGATTCGATGTTTCCACAACATTCTCCTGGGTCTTCGTTGTTTCTACCTCTCCACCCGTCCTCTTGAGCCTTAACTTTGTCCCATGCGTTTTAGCCACTGTCCAGGTTCCTTTCCTGGCTTGAGGATTCTCAACAGGAGGATTACTACGAATCCTCTTGTTTTCCTCAGTCAGTCGCTGTATCTCAAGCTTAGCTACCCTCAGTTCTTCCTTCAGCTGCTGGTAGAGTAGCTCAAGAGAGGACATCTTCAGATTGACAGAGAGCACACAAGACACGTCTTCACTGAGTTAAGTCAGGTCCACCACTGAGTTAAGTCAGGTCCACCACTGAGTTAAGTCAGGTCCACCACTGTAAGACGTAGAATGAGGGGAGACATGATCGAGGTATACAAGTGGAAAATGGGTATTAACAAAGGGGATATAAATAAGGTCTTGAGGGTATCTCTCCAAGAGAGAACCCGCAATAATGGATTCAAGTTAGATAAGTTTAGATTTAGAAAGGATATAGGAAAGTATTGGTTTGGAAATAGGGTAGTTGATGAGTGGAACAGTCTGCCTAGTAGGGTTATTGAAGCAAGGACCTTGGGTAGTTTTAAATTTAGGTTGGATAAATTCATGAGTGAGAGGGGTTGGATTTGAGTGGGAATTGCACATGAGTAAATAAAATTATCAAAGCTTATTTCTTGGGTAGCATTGAAAATTAGGTTGAACAAATATTCTGTTAGTGGGATGGAATGTGAAAGACCTGCCTAGTATGGGCCAACAGGCCTGCTGCAGTGTTCCTCCTTTCTTATGTTCTTATGTGTGGTATCTGTTTACATCGTAAAATGTGAAGCTCTGATGATTTTGAGTTTCTGGAAAGACACCTCAAGAGCAAATAACAGTAGCTCACTTTCTTTTTGTATATAAAAGCAACTATACTTAAAAGCTTGTTACGAAATACTTGATGTATAAATTACACACTACACCTTGACCCAAACACCACGCTGCCGACACACACAAACACTTCTTTCATAACACTCACATAGGTTTCATACATGTAACACTTCACTCGACATTCACACCACCACTCTCTCTCTCTCTCTCGTTCATCTACTATCATACTCTCTGCTCCACTCTTCCTCTCATCTCGTACGACACACATACACGAACTGTCTGCTTTATACCCTCTCTCTCTCTCTCTCTCTCTTCCAAATAAACTCCATCGACGCCTCTCTATTCCCTCTGTCCTGCTGCTCCGACGCACTTCCTAGTTGTATGTTGCCCTGCACGCCCGCCGCTACCTCTGACAGTTGTGGAGGCTGCTGCAACACACCCACCCATCCCCATCGTGTATTTCTCCTGCCTCGCTTCTCTTGTCTCAAGCCTCGATATTATTCTACATTTTTCCTTCCTCGCTGGTGACACTTTCCTTTTTTTCATTTTATCTTTTCTCACATCCTCTCTCTCTTTTTTCAAGTAGATTTTCTTTTACCTGATATTTTATTTTTTGTGTGCTGACTCTCGTGTGCTCTCTCTCTCCCTCTCAAAGTTATTGTTTTGCCTCCCCTGTCTGTATGTTAGTCTCCTCTGGTTCTACTCCTTTCTTCATCACTTCTATTACATTCCCTTCCTTATCTCTCTCTCTCTCTCCCGGTTACTGGATTTGAGTGGGATTTGCACATGAGTTAATATAGTTATTAAAGCTTATTCCTTGGTTAGCAGTGAAAATGAGTTGGGCAAGTATTTTTCTTTAGTGTATTTGGATTTGAGAAGGACTTGCCGAGCATGGACCAATAGGCCTTCTGCAGTGTTCCAGACAACTGTTTTTACCACCTCGATTAAAACCAATATACAAGAATGCCCCGCTTTACAGCATTTCACTAATACAACAGTTTTCAATTATACCCATTCTTCATTCATTCAGACTTCCTACAACAAATATATTCACTACTCACTATAAGCTAAGGACGAAAATATTTTAAGGTGAATAATGTGTGTTATGTACATGTATTTTTTAGGCCTAGCTATATTGCTCACTTAATACATTATGGTCTAAACATGTTATCAAGCTTTTATCTGCATTTGAAAGTGAAAAAAAAGTGTGAGTCACTTTACAGCGATTTTCACTTTACAGCTGTATTTCGGAACCTAACCTGCTGTATAAGCGAGGCCCATCTGTACACGTCATCCTCTAGTTAAGTTCTATTACTAATAGTTTTTGAGGAAGACGGTCTACTTGCTAATTTTGCAAGTCTACTTGCTAGTTTTGCAAGTCTACTTGCTAGTTTGCAAGTCTACTTGCTAGTTTTGCAAATCTACTTGCTAGTTTGTAAGTCTACTTGCTAGTTTTGCAAGTCTACTTGCTTGTTTGCAAGTCTACTTGCCAATTTTGCAAGTCTACTTGCTAGTTTGCAAGTCTACTTGCTAGTTTGCAAGTCTACTTGCCAGTTTTGCAAGTCTACTTGCTAGTTTGCAAGTCTACTTGCTAGTTTGCAAGTCTACTTGCTAGTTTGCAAGTCTACTTGCCAGTTTTGCAAGTCTACTTGCTTGTTTGCAAGTCTACTTGCCAATTTTGCAAGTCTACTTGCTAGTTTGCAAGTCTACTTGCTAGTTTGCAAGTCTACTTGCTAGTTTGCAAGTCTACTTGCTAGTTTGCAAGTCTACTTGCTAGTTTGCAAGTCTACTTGCTAGTTTGTAAATTTAAGTGCTAGTCCTCAGGTCTAGTTGGTCTGCAGGTCTAGTTGCTAGTCATCAGGTCTAGTGCTAGTGTGTTGTATAAAGTATCTAGAGTCACACTTCCGTGATTGCAATAATTCACAAATTTCCCACCACTACTTAGTGCAGCAACTTTTTTATTCAACGTTTCGGGCATGTCCTGGACTGTTATTAAGTCACACTTTGACGGACCGAAAGGTTTTCTAATTTTGCTCTTGTAAATGCAGTGGGTGGGAGAGAGAGAGAGAGAGAGAGAGAGAGAGAGAGAGAGAGAGAGAGAGAGAGAGAGAGAGAGAAAATGTGTGTTTTACAAAATGCGACATCTACTAAGTGAAGACACCTCCAGAGAACACTAGGTCAACTTATTAATGTCCCTCTAGTATCTAGCCTGATTCTGGTTTTGCAACAGTTTGTCAGAGTACATTCTAGTCCAGTTATCTCATAAATTATTTAGCTTGTCAATAGCGTCTTTGGACTGGGACTGAATACAACCAACCAAATAAAAGTTGAGATCTTTAATAACAACGGTGTCTAGGTGGTAATAATTACAGTTAACGTAGTTTGAGTAAGTAAAGAGATAAGCTCGTATACAACTCTTGGAGTATAACTTAGTATATTTATATATATGACAGTTATTTTGTACATATAATCATGTGGTGCTAAGAGCACATGTGATAAAATACTGTGCAACTCTGTTCGTTTGCATTCATCCTGTTGCAATCCAAAAAGCACTGTTGAGAAGCCACAGTTTACAGGATAACTGGACTAGAAGACTTTGAGAAACTCTTCCAGAAACAGACTAGCCACTAGAGGGGGGGATCAATAAGCTGGTCTTCTAGTATTCTCTGGCGATATCTTTCTTTAGTAGATGTCGCATTTTGCAACAGTGTGTGTGTGTGAGCAGCAGTCTGTCTATCTTGAGGCATCTGCCTCAAGATATAGCTTCTTATTCTTCCTTCATATCGTTCTCTTATTCCTCCTCCTCCTTAATCCTTTTCCACACTTATCGTAGTTTTTTTTATCGTTTATCGTCTTCATCCTCCCTCTTTCACTTTCTCTCCACCATTCGTCCGTTCTCCCGCTTCTTTTCCTTCATCGTCCTTCTAATTTCCTTCTTTCTCTTCACCATTCCTCTTCTATTTAACATCTTTCTCTCTATCCTCTCTCTCATGTTTCCCTCTCTATTTCCATCCTTCCCAATTTCCGCTTCTCTACATTCTCTCTCTCTCGTTTATTCCCCCCCTCTTTCTCTCCCTCCTGCCTCTTCCACTCCTTTCTCTCTAACTTTATCTCTTCACCCATCTCTCACAATCTCTCTCCCAGAACAGTCATCCCATTTTTGGATAACTTCCCTCCCCCTCTACACTCGCCCTGCTGAGTTCATTCATCTTCTTCCCCCCATTAATCCTTACTTGCTTTCTTTCCTTCTCTTCTGTCCTATTGAATTTTGATATTTATTTGTACCTTTCTCCCTTATCTTCTTTGAGCTTGACCTTCCCTCCTCTCTCACTCTCTCTCTCTCTCTCTCTCCTCTCTCTCTCTCTCTCTCTCTCTCTCTCTCATATCTTGCCCCTCCCACCTTTTTCTCATTTATCTTTCTTCTAATTCACCTTTCACCGTCTTTATTTTTTGGTTCCAACATCAGCCTTCATAAGTCTTCGTTTCCTCCTCCTCCTCCTCCTTCTACTTCCATCTTTCTATGTCTCCATCCTTCCGTCCACTGCTAACACCTTGCATCTTGTGTACCTCCACTCAGCAACATATTTTTTAACAGCTCAGAGTTGAAGGAATCTTTCTTGCCGCTGTCTGTGTTTTCTCCCGACACATATTTACAACCAGAAGGGTGCCAGAGAGTGTGTGTGTACTCACCGAGTTGAGGTTGCAGGGGTCGAGTCACAGCTCCTGGCCCCGCCTCTTCACTGGTCGCTACTAGGTCACTCTTCCTGCTCCATGAGCTTTATCATACCTCTTCTTAAAGCTATGTATGGATCCTGCCTCCGGTACATTACTTCCCAGACTATTCCACTTCCTGACAACTCTGTGACTGAAGAAATACTTCCTAACATCCCTGTGATTCATCTGAGTCTTGAACTTCCTACTGTGACCCCTTGTTGCTGTGTCCCATCTCTGGAACATCCTCTCTCTGTCCATCTTGTCGATTCCTCTCAGTATTTTATATGTCGTTATCATATCCCCCCTATCCTCCAGTATCGTCAGGTCATTTCCCTTAACCTCTCCTCTTAGGACATACCCCTTAGCTCCGGGACTAGTCTTGTTGTAAATTTTTGCACTTTCTCATGTTTCCTTACGTGCTTGGCTAGGTGTGGGTTCCAAACTGGTGCTGCATACTCCAATATGGGCCTAACGTACACGATGTACAGGTTCCTGAACGATTCCATATTAATATGTAGGAATGCTGTTCTTATGTTTACTAGGCGTCCGTATGATGCAGCAGTTATTTGGTTGATGTGCGCCTCAGGAGATGTGCCTGGTGTTATACTCACCCTAAGATCCTTTTCCTTGAGTGAGGTTGGTATTCCCTGTTCTATTGCAGTGCCTTCCCTGTTATCCCTGCCTGGTCCTCTAGCTTTTGCACTAATCTCTTGTGTGGAACTGTGTCAAACGCCTTCTTACAGTCCAAGAAAATGCAATCTACTAACCCTCTCTCTCTCTCTCTCTCTCTCTCTTGCCTTACAGCTGTCACCTTGTAGGTTTGCGACACAGGATTTCCCGTCCCTGAAACCGTGTTGGCTGTCGTTGATAAATTCATTCCTTTCTAGGTGTTCCACCACTCTTCTCGTGCTAATCTTCCCCATGACTTTGCATACTACACATGTCAGTGACACTGGTCTGTAGTTTAGTGCTTCGTGTTTGTCTCCTTTTTTTACAAATTGGGACTACATTTGCTGTCTTCCATACCTCAGGTAGTCGTCCTGTTTCGACAGGTGTGTTAGTTACCATTTTTTCCTAGGCACATGTTGATTAGACACTAGGCCTGTTGTATGTGTGTGTGTGTGTGTGTGTGTAAGGAAACACTTCAAAATGTTTCCGCCCAGCCGGTAATTGAACCTGGGCCCTCCGTGCGTGAAGCGAGAGCTTTAGCCACCAGGCCACCGCGTGTGTGTGTGTGTATACACTCACCTATTTTGTATCCGTGGAGGTCGTGTCATGGCTCCTGGCATCGCCTCATATATACTCGCAAATGGCCACACACTATTCGCGGTCCCATGGGCCCTATCATGCCCACTCTTTAAACTATACACAGAATCTACAGAACGTACTTCCACCACTTCCTCGTTCTCATCTTTTCCTGTTACGGCCCCCTACCTAACATGGCTGTTAGGTAGTTTACCTGCCGGCCGGCGGTCACTGGTGACGTCATCAAACGTGATGTTGGACTGCTGAGCCGGCTGGACCGACAGTGTTAACCAGACTCTCCCATATACAACACTGGAGAGTTCACCAGCTCCCTGATACACCTAGGGAGTGCTAACCAGACTCTCCTATGGAGAGTGTTCATCAGTCTCTCCCACACACTACTGGAGAGTAGACTCTCCCACACACTACTGGAGAGTAGACTCTCCCACACACTACTGGAGAGTAGACTCTCCCACACACTACTGGAGAGTAGACTCTCCCACACACTACTGGAGAGTAGACTCTCCCACACACTACTGGAGAGTAGACTCTCCCACACACTACTGGAGGTAGACTCTCCACACACTACTGGAGTAGACTCTCCACACACTACTGGAGAGTAGACTCTCCCACACACTACTGGAGAGTAGACTCTCCCACACACTACTGGAGAGTAGACTCTCCCACACACTACTGGAGAGTAGACTCTCCACACTACTGGAGTGACCTCACACACTACTGGAGAGTAGCTCTCCCTACTGAGCTCCCACACACTACTGGAGTAGACTCTCCCACACACTACTGGAGTAGACTCTCCCACACACTACTGGAGTAGACTCTCCCACACACTACTGGAGAGTAGACTCTCCCACACACTACTGGAGAGTAGACTCTCCCACACACTACTGGAGAGTAGACTCTCCCACACACTACTGGAGAGTAGACTCTCCACACACTACTGGAGATAGACTCTCCACACACTACTGGAGTAGACTCTCCCACACTACTGGAGAGTAGCTCTCCACACACTACTGGAGAGTAGACTCTCCCACACTACTGGAGAGTAGACTCTCCACACACTACTGGAGGTAGACTCTCCACACACTACTGAGAGTAGAGCTCTCCACACACTACTGGAGAGTGACTCTCCCACACTACTCCACTACTGGAGGTGAGAGCTCTCCACACTACTGGAGTAGAGAGCTCTCCACACTACTGGAGGGAGCTCCACCTACGGGGGCTCTCCACACACTACTGGGGAGTAGACTCTCCCACACACTACTGGAGTAGACTCTCCACACACTACTGGAGGTAGACTCTCCCACACACTACTGGAGGTAGACTCTCCCACACACTACTGGAGATAGACTCTCCCAACACTACTGGAGGAGACTCTCCAACACTACTGGAGAGTAGACTCTCCCACTACACTACACTCGGAGAGTAGACTCTCCCACTACTGTGACTCCACTCTGGAGTAGACTCTCCCATACACTACTGGAGGTAGACTCTCCACACTACGAGTAGCTCTCCCACCCACTGGAGGTAGACTCTCCCATACCTACTGGAGAGTGCTACGTTGAGAGACCTTGAGAGTGATTCTTCGTGCTGGTAACGACCTGAGACTATGTACCTGAAAATAGACTATTGTACCTGAAATTATGTACCTGAAGTGTCTTGTGTGACACTGGTTGTGTCTTGTGTGACACTGGTTGTCTTGTGTGACACTGGTTGTGTCTTGTGTGGTTGTGTCTTGTGTGGCACTGGTTGTGTCTTGTGTGGCACTGGTTGTGTCTTGTGTGGCACTGGTTGTGTCTTGTGTGGCACTGGTTGTGTCTCGTGTGGCACTGGTTGTGTCTTGTGTGGCACTGGTTGTGTCTTGTGTGGCACTGGTTGTGTCTTGTGTGGCACTGGTTGTGTCTTGTGTGGCACTGGTTGTGTCTTGTGTGGCACTGGTTGTGTCTTGTGTGGCACTGGTTGTCTTGTGTGACACTGGTTGTGTCTTGTGTGACACTGGTTGTGTCTTGTGTGACACTGGTTGTGTCTTGTGTGACACTGGTTGTGTCTTGAGTGACACTGGTTTGTCTTGTGTGACACTGGTTGTGTCTTGTGTGACACTGGTTGTCTTGTGTGACACTGGTTGTGTCTTGTGTGACACTGGTAATGTTACCCGGAGTGTCAAGGTATTTAGTGGTGTAGTCAGAGAGTTTGTGACGGTGGCACGACACAGGTTGAGTCGTGTATTTCGTGTGTGTCAAGACGCGGTGCAAAGGCTTTACTAGAGATTGAGTTCATGATACAGGGGGCGTGCCATGTGGCACAGAGAAGGTGTCGTGTGACACAGTGAAGGTGTCTTTTATGGTACAGGAACGGGTGTCGTGGAACCCCGTAGGAGTGCCATAAGACAGAGATAAGGGTGTCAAGAGGACACGGTGGAGAAGGAGTATCATGACAAGGTGTGGTAGTGTCCTGCGTGACACTTGAAGACGGCAGCCACTTGACACTGCACTAAGTATAGGATTTCACTTGTGATTTTTATTACCTTGTACTATGATTTTGTGTACATAAATGTTTTTACACAAATTATAAGATTATGTTTTTATTCAGAGTATGTTTTATATTGATGATAATATATTAATAAATATTTGAAATTTGAGAGATTTTACTTAGTTATCCCGAACTGTCTCTTTTATTACAAATGGTTATTTTTTTTGTAATATTCCCTTTCCTATCAGCCTTTAAGTTGAAAGAAATCACTCGTGAGAGTGCATGTAGGGATACGTGTGTGTGAGAGTGCATGTCAAGTTCGTTTGTGAGTGCGCGTGTCACTACGTACTCACTGAGTTGTATTCGCCAGATTGTGTTGACGAAGGTTGAGGTTCAGCTCCTGTGCCTCAACTTAAAAAAAAAATGGACAGTATTTTCGGGTTCCCTGCCTTCTGGGTCCTAGCATAGGTAGGTGTGTGTGTCTGTCTACGTCAGACGGGAGGAAAAGTAACGATGGTGAATCTCTGGTATAACCTCTATATCCCAACCCCTTCATTTCCCCTCCCTCCCTCTCTCTCTCTCCCTCCACCTTTCTCTCTCTCTCATTCCGTGAGATGATGTTTTTCTCTTTTTGTTGTAATTCTCTTGAAGTGATTCTGAATGTTTTCTCTTCGCTGTCTCTGTTTTCAGTGCTTTTCCTTCTTCCCCTCACTATCAACCTCTTTCATTCTGACCCTCCATCACCGTTGTCCTCATCTCCCCATCAACCTCACTCTCCATCTCCATCACCCTAAGCCTCTATCACCCATCACTCTCCATCACCCTCACTCTCCATCCCTCACCCTCCACCCCTCACCCTATATTACCCTAAGCATTTATCTTCCTCGTATTCAGTTTCCCTCATATTCATTCCCCATCTCTCGCATTCAACCTCCATCTCTCTCACATTCAACCTCCATCACAGTAATTCTCCCTAAACCCTTACATTCACTCTCTACTGTTATCTCCTCGCCCTTACCTCCTCCATGTTTACAAAATTCCTTGGGAGAGTGTACTGGGAGAGTTTTCTGCTGCTGTGGCCCATCCATTTCAAGGTTCGACGTGTTGTGCGTTTAGAGATGTTCTTCTGTACACCACTGCTTTAACACGTGGTTATTTAGGTTACTGTTGCCTTCCTGTCAGCTTGAACTGGTATTTTTCACACCATATTCTGTGAATTCTAGAGACTATTGTGCGTAAAAATCCCAGATCAGTAGTTTCTGAGATACTGAAACCACCTCATCTGGCACCAACAATTATTCCAAAGTCACCTGGATCACAGTTCTTTCTCTCATGTTTAGTCTGAACAACAACTAAACCTCTTGATCATGTCAGTATGCTTTTAAGCATTGACGTGCTTCTGCGTGATGGGCTGATTAAATATTTGCATTAACAAGCAGGTGTACAGGTGTACCTAATGAAGTGGCCACTGAGTGCATATATATATATATATATATATATATATATATATATATATATATATATATATATATATATATATAATATATATATATATATATATATATATATACAGTATATATGCCGAATAGGTAAAACTGGCCAATTAGCAAAAACTCATTTAAAATTAAGTCCTTTCTAATAAAAAAATCTTATACGTTTAAAGATATATTTTTTTCCATTTATGTTAATGTAAAAATTAATAATTTTGTACCAATAGAGCCTTAGAAAGCTTACCTAACCTTATTATAAATAGCTCAATTTAATTTAGCCTAATCCAATTAAATATATTTTGGATAAGTTTACAATAATTTAATAATAAACAAACACAATGAAATATATTTTTTTCGTTAGGTTCAGAATGATTTTTGCTAAATTATTGCATACACAAATTTTCGCTTGCCTTATTCGGCAAGAAGAGCCTAGCTATTTCAGCCAAAATAGCAAGTGTTACCTATTCGGCACGACATATATATATATATATTAAGGGATGGTAAGAAACAGGTGTAGCAGAACAAGACTTTGCTGAGACAACGTTTAGTTTGAAGTGTTTTTTTTCATGTCATAACTTTTTGAAGTTCCCCTTTGACGAAACTCTGTCTCCTTCAATAAACGTTTATTCTGCTAGATATGTCTTCATTCGTGTCTACAATACATCCTTCCGCCAGTCACAAAGTTCTATGACGTCTGCATTATTATACATCACTGATGTTGAAAGTACTCGTCAAAAAACGATTTTGAAAAAAAAGTTTACATATACTAGTGACTATATACTTCTTTTCCTTATATCTTGGATAATAAGACGTTTTTCTTAGAATTTTTAAAAAAATAAAACTTATCAACAGCAGGTTTTGCAAAACTTAGGTTCGATCTCACATGATTTTATTATTGTGTGTCTGTTTATCTGTGTATTTGCTTTCCCAGGTTAAGAAAAAAGGGGGATGTAGGAGAGAGTAAGAATAGTATGGACGAGGTTGGGTGGGGAATAGGAAGGAGGATAAGAGAACAGGTGAGAAACAAACGGTACACTGGGAAAGGGGAAAAGAGATTGCGAGGGGAAAGGTAATGTCGGGAAAAGCGCCACCATGACACAGCTGAGGGGAAATAAGCAGCGTCACGAACAAAGGAAGAAAGTGGTGTTTCCTCTTGGCACGGTAAATGGAGTGCGGGGTGACGTCTGTTCTTTAGTAGGACCTGGGGTGCGTTGGTACGAATAACGCACTGATAGTGTGTATGTGTGTGTGTGTAGGTGTGTGTGTGTAGGTATGTGTGTGTAGTGTGTGTGTGTGTAGTGTGTGTAGGTGTGTGTGTGTAGGTGTGTGTGTGTGTAGGTGTGTGTGTGTGTGTAGTGTGTGTGTGTAGTGTGTGTGTGTGTGTAGGTGTGTGTGTGTGTAGGTGTGTGTGTGTAGGTGTGTGTGTGTGTGGTGTGTGTGTGTGTGTGTGTGTGTGTGTGTGTGTAGGTGTGTGTGTGTAGGTGTGTGTGTGTGGTGTGTGTGTGTGTAGTGTGTGTGTGTGTGTGTGTGTGTGTGTGTGTGTAGGTGTGTGTGTGTGTGTGTAGGTGTGTGTGTAGGTGTGTGTGTAGGTGTGTGTAGTGTGTGTGTAGGTGTGTGTGTGTGTAGGTGTACTCACCTAGTTGTTGTTGTAGGGGTCGAGACATAGCTCCTGGCCCCGCCTCTTCACTGGCCGCTACTGGGTCACTCCCTCGCCATGAGCTTTATCAACCTCTTCTTAAAGCTATGTATGGAACCTGCCTCCACTACATCGCTTCCCAAACTATTCCACTTCGCGACCACTCTGTGACTGAAGAAATACTTCCTAACATCCCTGTGATTCATCTGAGTCTTCAACTTCCTACTGTGTCCCATCTCTGGAACATTCTGTCCCTGTCCACCTTGTCAATTCCTCTCAGTATTTTATATGTCGTTATCATGTCCCCCCTATCTCTCCTGTCTTCCAGTGTCGTCAGGTCGATTTCCTCGTAGGACATACCCCTTAGCTCCGGGACTAGTCTTGTTGCAAACCTTTGCCCTTTCTCTAGTTTCTTTACGTGCTTGGCTAGGTGTGGGTTCCAAACTGGTGCTGCATACTCCAATATGGGCCTAACGTACACAGTGTACAGGGTCCTGAACGATTCCTTATTAAGATGTCGGAATGCTGTTCTTAGGTTTGCTAGGCGCCCGTATGCTGCGGCAGTGATTTAGTTGATGTGCGCCTCAGGAGACGTGCCTGGTGTTATACTCATCCCAAGATCTTTTTCCTTGAGTGAGGTTTGTGGTCTCTGCCCCCGTAGACCTTACTCCGTCTGTGGTCTTCTTTGCCCTTCCCCAATCTTCATGACTTTGCACTTGGTGGGGTTGAACTCCAGGAGCCAATCGCTGGACCAGGCTTGCAGCCTGTCCAGATCCCTCTGTAGTTCTGCCTGGTCCTCGTCCGATTGAATTCTTCTCATCAACTTCACATCATCTGCAAACAGGGACACTTTGGAGTCTATTCCTTCCGTCATGTCGTTCACAAATACCAGAAACAGCACCGGTCCTAGGACTGATCCCTGTGGCACACCGCTCGTTACAGATGCCCACTCTGACACCTCGCCACGTACCATAACTTGCTGTTGTCTTCCTGACAGGTATTCCCTGAGCCATTGCAGAGCCTTCCCTGTTATCCCTGCCTGGTCCTCCAGCTTTTGCACTAATCTCTTGTGTGGAACTGTGTCAAACGCCTTCTTGCAGTCCAAGAAAATGCAATCTACCCACCCCTCTCTCTCTTGTCTTACTGCCGTCACCTTTTCATAGAACTCCAGTAGGTTTGTAACGCAGGATTTTCCATCCCTGAAACTATGCTGGCTGTCGTTGACAAGCTCGTTTCTTTCTAGGTGTCTAGGTGTGTGTACTCACCTAATTGTACTCACCTAATTGTGGTTGCAGGGGTCGATACTCAGCTCCTGGCCCCGCCTCTTCACTGTCCGCTACTGGGTCTCTGCTCTCTGCTCCATGAGCTTTATCATACCTTGTCTTAAAACTATGTATGGTTCCTGCCTCCACTATATCTTTCTCTAGACTATTCCACTTCCTCTGTGTGTATATGTGTGTGTGTATATATGAGTGTGTGTATATGTGTGTGTGTGTGTGTGTGTGTGTGTGTGTGTGTGTGTGAGTGTGTGTATATGTGTGTGTGTGTGAGTGTGTGTATATGTGTGTGTGAGTGTGTGTATATGTGTGTGTGTGTGGTTTACTGGCTGTCAAAGACACTTGTGGATAGAAACTTGAACTGATATATTTGTGTGTGTGCGCGTTTGTGTTTCCTAAGCTTAGAAATTCTGTATTAGTTTAGCTTCTAGCATGTCGCTTCATAATCCATTCGTAATGTATCATTCTAGCGGCTTTGTAGCTCATCTGAGACGTGATCAGTCACGTTATAATGACTACCCGGACCTGCAAGCCCCTAGCACCAATAGTCTGGTTTCAGGGTAGAAAAACCATTGAAACCGGTCACAGGTATGTTACAGGTATGACCCTTCGTCCTGGAGTTTCTCGTGGAAATGATTTTATCCTTGTAAACCCTCTCTCCCCCAAGAGTATTTTGTATGTCACGATCATGTCTCCTTTTGCAGTCTTCCAGTTGTTAGATCAGTCTTGTACAGACTTTACTAAAAAAATGCTTTTAAATTTTAGAACCAGTCTTGTGGTGAACCCCATATGCTTCTCCGAGTGTGGGTTCGACACTGGTGCTACGCACTCAGATACTGGAAAAACGTACATGTTTGTATTTGTGAGGTGATAACCCGTGTGGATCATTCATGGCAAAAGAGAGCTAAAGGATCGACCCTCCGTCCTGTGAGAGCGATACACGCTGCCTTGAGGTAAGAGGTGAAGGTTGAAGTGGTCACGATACTGTTACATGTGTGTGTGTGTGTGTGTGTGTGTGGTGTGTGAGGTGTGTGTGTGTGAGTGTGTGTGTGTGAGGTTGTGTGTGTGTGTGTGTGTGTGTGTGTGTGTAATCACCTATATGTGGTTGCAGGAGTAGATTCACAGTTCCTGGTCCCACCTCTTCGCTAGTCACTACTAGGTCACTCTCTCCCCGTTCATAGAGCCTTATCATATCTCTTCTTAAAGCTATGTATGAATCTTGCTTCCACTACTTCACTCTCCAAATTATTCCCATTTTTGACAATTCTAAGGCTAAAGAAATACTTCCTAACATCCCTATGACTCATCTGAGTTTTCAACTTCCAGTTGCTACCGCTTGTTGCTGTGTCCCCTCTCTGAAACATTCTAGCCCTGTCCACCTTGTTAGTTCATCATGTCCCTCCATCCCTCCTATCCTCTAGTGAAATAAGGCTGAGTTTCCTTAATCTTTCCTCATAAGACACACCCCTTAGCTCCGGGACTAGTCTTGTTGCAAATTTTTGCACTTTCTCCAATTTCTTGAGGTATTTGACCAGGTGTGGGTTCCATACTGGCGCTAGCCAGGTTAACATCAGTAATACTTAGTTATTTCTTTTTTATCCTAAGTGGAGATCATTTTTTCCAGCCTTGAGTTGTTTATCAGTGTAGCAGTTAGGAAAGAGAAAGGAGGAAAGAGAAAGGGGGGAAAAGGTGGGAGGGAGGGAGAGATGGAGGGAGAATGAAAGAGGGAGAGATGGAAGGAGAGAATGAAAGAGGGAGAGATGGAAGGAGAGAATGAAAGAGGGAGAGATGGAAGGAGAGAATGAAAGAGGGAGAGAGAAAGGGAGAGAAGGAAAGAAAATTTAAAGAGGTAGAAAGGAAGAAATGGAATTAGAGAATGAAAGAGGGAGAGAGGAAAGGAGAAATGGAAGGAGAAAGGAATATAGAGAAATGGAAAGAAAAAATAAAGGAGAGAGAGAAAGGTGTGAGGGAAGGAGAGAGAGAGAGACAGGGAGGAAGTAATATGTTCCTATGTGTCAACATGTACACACAGTAAAAACTTGTTCCCAATACCTATATACCATAATAAAAATTTCGCTCAAAGGACAGATCACAGATTTCCTGTGACTATATTTGTCTATTAACTTTTAAAAGGTCAAACTCCACAGCATTTTTCCAATTCCCATTTTTTAACATGGCTCAGAGCTGAAAATTCCCACCCAGTTATACAGAGTTTCTCCGACTGGCACAACAACATTTTACCAAATTCACAACAAATTGTTTGGGCATTTCTCCATCGAATACCTTGCAGTATACAAGCCCCTTCTGCGCCCCTTCTGCGTCCCTTCTGCGCCCCTTCTGCGCCCCTTCTGGTTACATCGACTCCAGGCTGAGCGTTATGTTGAAAAAAGTCGAATACAGAGGCTGCCCTTCGTATCTGATTGAAGAAGCCAACTGTGTTGGCGAAACGTTTCAACAATAAAGAGACCCAACTGTTTCACATGTGTCTTAATCATCATCCAGGCTGAGGGACTGATTACCTCAAACTCCTTCTGATCTTCATCTTTCTTCTTTGTACTGGACTGATGAAGCCACTGTGGGGCGAATCGTTCCCACAATAAAGATACCCAAGTGTTGCGCATGTGTCTAATAATCAACATTGGTCGTGCAGGGGATTAATGTTGCCCATTTATTAATAGCATTAACATTACTCCAGGGAGGGTGAGAGAGAGAGATGACTAGGTTGATATTATCCTATTAGTGATGCAGCAGCTGGTACTACACGGCTGCCAAGGAGGATACCACGATATCAAAGTGCTTAACCATGTAAGAGGAACACAGTGATATTGTCCAGGAATGGAGGGAGGGAGCATGAGAGGAGAGAGACGGTGACGTGAATGAAGGGAGGGGGGGTAATGATAATATGGGATATGGGACATCAGGAGAGGACAGAGAGAGACAGAAACAGACAGAGAGAAAGGTGACAGGAAGGCTAAAACAAGGATTACTTGGCGACAGGAGAACTTAGTGACAGAATTATTAGAGACAGGAACTAGAAGCAAAGATGCAGATAAATAGTTCAGAAAACCGACAAGTTGATAAATTAGACACATGTGCAACACTTGTATATCTGTATTGAGGAAACGTTTCACCACACAGTGGCTTCATCAGTCCATACAAAGAAGAATGACGATCAGGAGGAGTTCGAGCTAATCAGTCCCTCAGCAAGATAAATAATTGAGAAAAAGATTGTAAGTCAGGCATGTCGAGAGAGAGAGAGAGAGAGAGAGAGAGAGAGAGAGAGAGAGAGAGAGAGAGAGAGAGAGAGAGAGAGAGAGAGAGAGAGAGAGAGAGAGAGGAGAGAGAGAGAGAGAGAGAGAGAGAGAGAGAGAGAGAGAGAGAGAGAGAGAGAGAGAGAGAGAGAGAAAGGTAAGAGAGCAAGACTGAGCGAAGACGTGGAGGCTAGAGAACGCGACACGTGTGAACTCAGGCATTTAATTGCTGACGAAATAGAAGGATGGGGCGGAGCTGGGTACACTATGGCGGCTTTAATCAAAATGACAATATTCCTTCAGGCATCAACACCTTGAATAGGTGAACCCAGGCGTTACTTGGTGTAATAGGTGAACCCAGGCGTTACTTGGTGTAATAGGTGAACCCAGGCGTACTTGGTGTAATAGGTGAACCCAGGCGTCACTTGGTGTAATAGGTGAACCCAGGCGTCACTTGGTGTAATAGGTGAACCCAGGCGTCACTTGGTGTAATAGGTGAACCCAGGCGTCACTTGGTAATAGGTGAACCCAGGCGTCACTTGGTGTAATAGGTGAACCCAGGCGTCACTGGTGTAATAGGTGAACCCAGGCGTCACTTGGTGTAATAGGTGAACCCAGGCGTCACTTGGTGTAATAGGTGAACCCAGGCGTCACTTGGTGTAATAGGTGAACCCAGGCGTCACTTGGTGTAATAGGTGAACCCAGGCGTCACTTGGTGTAATAGGTGAACCCAGGCGTCACTTGGTGTAATAGGTGAACCCAGGCGTCACTTGGTGTAATAGGTGAACCCAGGCGTCACTTGGTGTAATAGGTGAACCCAGGCGTTACTTGGTGTAATAGGTGAACCCAGGCGTTACTTGGTGTAATAGGTGAACCCAGGCGTTACTTGGTGTAATAGGTGAACCCAGGCGTCACTTGGTGTAATAGGTGAACCCAGGCGTCACTTGGTGTAATAGGTGAACCCAGGCGTCACTTGGTGTAATAGGTGAACCCAGGCGTCACTTGGTGTAATAGGTGAACCCAGGCGTCACTTGGTGTAATAGGTGAACCCAGGCGTCACTTGGTGTAATAGGTGAACCCAGGCGTCACTTGGTGTAATAGGTGAACCCAGGCGTCACTTGGTGTAATAGGTGAACCCAGGCGTCACTTGGTGTAATAGGTGAACCCAGGCGTCACTTGGTGTAATAGGTGAACCCAGGCGTCACTTGGTGTAATAGGTGAACCCAGGCGTCACTTGGTGTAATAGGTGAACCCAGGCGTCACTTGGTGTAATAGGTGAACCCAGGCGTCACTTGGTGTAATAGGTGAACCCAGGCGTCACTTGGTGTAATAGGTGAACCCAGGCGTCACTTGGTGTAATAGGTGAACCCAGGCGTCACTTGGTGTAATAGGTGAACCCAGGCGTTACTTGGTGTAATAGGTGAACCCAGGCGTTACTTGGTGTAATAGGTGAACCCAGGCGTTACTTGGTGTAATAGGTGAACCCAGGCGTTACTTGGTGTAATAGGTGAACCCAGGCGTTACTTGGTGTAATAGGTGAACCCAGGCGTTACTTGGTGTAATAGGTGAACCCAGGCGTTACTTGGTGTAATAGGTGAACCCAGGCGTTACTTGGTGTAATAGGTGAACCCAGGCGTTACTTGGTGTAATAGGTGAACCCAGGCGTCACTTGCTGCAATAGGTGAACCCAGGCGTCACTTGCTGCAATAGGTGAACCCAGGCGTCACTTGCTGCAATAGGTGAACCCAGGCGTCACTTGCTGCAATAGGTGAACCCAGGCGTCACTTGCTGCAATAGGTGAACCCAGGCGTCACTTGCTGCAATAGATGAACCCAGGCGTCACTTGCTGCAATAGGTGAACCCAGGCGTCACTTGCTGCAATAGGTGAACCCAGGCGTCACTTGCTGCAATAGGTGAACTCAGGCGTCACTTGCTGCAATAGGTGAACCCAGGCGTCACTTGCTGCAATAGGTGAGCCCAGGCGTCACTTCCTGCAATAGGTGAGCCCAGGCGTCACTTGCTGCAATAGGTGAACCCAGGCGTCACTTGCTGCAATAGGTGAGCCCAGGCGTCACTTGCTGCAATAGGTGAACCCAGGCGTCACTTGCTGCAATAGGTGAACCCAGGCGTCACTTGCTGCAATAGGTGAACCCAGGCGTCACTTGCTGCAATAGGTGAACCCAGGCGTCACTTGCTGCAATAGGTGAGCCCAGGCGTCACTTGCTGCAATAGGTGAACCCAGGCGTCACTTGCTGCAATAGGTGAGCCCAGGCGTCACTTGCTGCAATAGGTGAACCCAGGCGTCACTTGCTGCAATAGGTGAGCCCAGGCGTCACTTGCTGCAATAGGTGAACCCAGGCGTCACTTGCTGCAATAGGTGAACCCAGGCGTCACTTGCTGCAATAGGTGAACCCAGGCGTCACTTGCTGCAATAGGTGAGCCCAGGTGTCACTTGCTGCAATAGGTGAACCCAGGCGTCACTTGCTGCAATAAGTGAACCCAGGCGTCACTTGCTGCAATAGGTGAGCCCAGGCGTCACTTGCTGCAATAGGTGAACCCAGGCTTCCCTTGTTGCAACAGGTCAGTGCAGATATCACCTGTATAAACACTACGGTACTAGATGCAACATTCTATGGATTTAAATTCTGAAATGTTACATTCTTAACTAGGTAACAATGTGCCAAATGTCTTTACAAATCTGCTAAGTAACTGAGATATCTAACACAGCCATACCTTTTAATGCTGAGAGTACACTTAACTGGGTACCTCTGGCAGAAATGGTACTCTCTCTGCCACGAGTACGAGGAGGGGATTCTTAACACGGCGAGTACAAGCAATGGATAAATTAACCGAGTTAGCTCAAATGACTGGAATATATTGTGTTAGCATGCCACATCGAGAGATTACAAGAGGACAGAATGAGAGTACATCTGGATACGAGGACTGAATGAGAGAACATCTGGATACGAAGACTGAATGATAATACATTTGCGTACGAAGGCAAAATGAGAGTACATCTGGATACGAGGGAAGAATGAGAGTACATCTGGATACGAGGGAAGAATGAGAGTACATCTGGATACGAGGGAAGAAGGAGAGTACATCTGGATACGAAAACAAACTGAGTACATTTGTTCAGGAAGCAGAGAGGGCGGAGCACCCAGTGTGAAGGAAGGCGAATGGTAAAAGTAGAATATAGCCAAGTGTTTCCTAGAAACAATATTAATGGTGGAGTCGGAGGGGGAAAGCAAGATCCAAGAGACCAGGAGGGAAGAGAACTGGGAAGGAGAGTACTGGAGGAGAGGGGGAAGAATTGAGAGGAGGAGAACCAGAAGGGATCTGAGCTAATGTATTACCAGAGGTAACGAGTTTACATCACGATTATATACGTATATATATATATTTTTTTAGATTTTGCCACCGAATTGGCTAGTTTATTGTGCGCCCCATATGTATCTTGTGGACGGCAGCGCAAGATCATATGGAAACACGAAAGGCCTAGGAACTTGGCCTTGAAAGGGTTAACAGCGTCGCGAGAATAAAGCAATTAATACAACTATATGTATTGCTTTCGGTGCGACATCCGTGCAAGGTATCCCCCATCTTGCATAACCCCAGTATCTTTTATATCAGTGCACGCGAAATGAACAGTGCAGAGTGCGGCATAAGTTTCTGGTACAAATAAATGTCAGCAATGAAGAGCTGAAGCGAATCAGAAGAGACAATCACATATCACATGGTTACTAATCTTCCAGTTTCAATAAAAATGGAAAATTATGATATAACATAGCCAAAACTAATTCATACACTCCACTAAGAAGCATCAGGGTTGAAGCCAAGCAGAAGAGGCATTCTCTTGTTATCTAAGAAACTGGCTGAAGAAGCATTCTCTTGTTATCTAAGAAACCGACCAATATCCTAAAATTCAAGATCACGTTACGTTTGATAGTAAGTTAATTCAGTTATACACAAATACAGTTACATAGATTATCATACATGGCAGCATATGTGTAGAGAACCTAGGATAACCCAAAAAAAGTCAAAGTGACTTATTTCCATTTGGGTCCTTTTAATATCTTATTGTTATACAATAAAGGAGATAATATCTTATTATTATACTATAAAGGAGATATACTAGGAATAAGGTCAAATGAATTATTTATATTTGCATGCGTGTTGCTAAAAAATAAAAATTTCTCTTCCCCTTTTTGTCGCTACATTTATTAGGTACCTTTGGTTTTTTGAATTGGCTCATGCTATGACTGGTTTGACATGTGCAGGCAGTCTGTTCCATTCCTTTATTGCTGTACAATAAAAAAGGGGTTTAAAGCGGGGGACTGACTGTGGGTACTACAAAGGTTTTGCTCCTCCCCGTCTATGACTGCTTTGGTTCCCAGCCTTGAAACCCAAAATTTGGGAGCAAGATATTCTGGACACTGTTTTGTGAGCAATTTTATAAACTTGATTTAACTTCAGTTGTTTTACCCTGTCTTCAACATATCCAATTGTTGTAATTCATCCTGGCCTACATGTTCTCTTGGACCCAGGTCCAGGATGAATCTTACCATTTTGTTCTGGGTATTTTCGGGTTTGGGTTT
>WNWK01024641.1:0-22500 GCA_009830355.1 Cherax destructor
CACAGACTTAGAGTGTATTTGAGGAGAAAAAATTGATCAATCAAATTGATGTTCAAGACAGAATGGAATGGAACAGATACTACAAAAAAAAACCACTGTTAAAAGGACTCCCAAGAAAATCAACGAGTGTACATTGATCGGGACAGAACACGAAAAGAAAGGGAACAACTGAGAGGATAAGATGAAACCAGTGGAAGGAAAGAGAGACAGGACGGCAACGACAGACAGGAAAGCTCAGCTTCTGGGGAACATCAAACACAAATGCTTACACCAAACACAATAACAAGAAACAAAGCACCTCCACAGCCCCCCCCAAGCACTATTTTCACATGTATAACCCACCAGTGAATAGCAGGAAGCCAGACAAGAGTATGATGAGTGCAACAGAGCAATGGTGGATACGCTACCGAGTGGCGAAGGGTTCACATGGGAACGACAAAATTACTCATCATAGGGATTTCAATCATGAAGAGATTGAATGGGAAAATCTACAGCCACATGGGGACCAGAAACAGGAGCGCTAAGATGCTTGGGACAGGATTGGAAACTTAATGCACCAACATGTTCGTGATACAACCAGATAGAGAGAGAGAGAAAGGATGTTGCAACAAGGCTGGATCTCATATTCACCTTGAACAGTTCAGACATAGGCGATATCACTCACGAAAGCACCCTAGGTGCTAATAATCACGGAGTCATGAGTTTGAGTTTTGAACACCTTGTACAGTTAACAGTGGAGAATGCAGCAATATGAGAAGGACAGGAGAAGCCAAACTTCAAAAAAAGGGGACTACATAGGCATGAGGAGATTTCTGCATGAAGTGCAGTGGGAAAAAACTAGAGGGAAAGGACACAGACAGGCAGCGTTAAACTACGACCAGTGTCACTAACATGTATAGTAAGTAAAGTCATGGAACAGATTGTCAGAGAAGAATCGTGAAGCACATTGAAAGGACTGGGCTCATACATGACAATCAGCATGGCTTCAGGGATGGGAAATCCTGTGTCACAAATCTACGGAGTTCTACGATAAGGTAACATAAGTAAGACAGGAAAGAGAGGGATGGGTAGATTGCATCTTTTGGACCGCAAGAAGGCTTTTGACACAGTACCACAAAGGAAATTGGCTCAAAAATAGAGAAGGAGGAAAGTACTGGAGTGGATCGGGAATACCTGACAGGAAGGAAACAACGAGTGTTGGTACGTGATGAAGTGTCAGAGTGGGCGCATGTTTCGAGTGGAATTCCACAAGGGTCAGCTTAGGTCCGATACTGTTTCCTGTATATATGAAGACATCATGGAAGGAAGAGATTCAGAAGTGTCGCTGTTTGCTGATGATGTGAAACTGATGAGGAAAAAAAAGCGGGGAGGATCAGGTAAGATTACAAAGGAATCTGGACAGGCTACAAATCTGTTCTGACAAATAGCTTTTGGGGTTTAATCCCCGCAAGTACGAAGTCATGAATATTGGGTAAGAACAAAGAAGACCACAGATGGAGTACAGGTAAGGGGATCAAAGGCTGCAAAATTCCTCTGAAGCACACATCTATCAAATAACTGCTGCAGCATATGGGCGCTTGGCAAACCTGAGAATAGTATTTCAACATCTAAGTAAGGTGCCATTCACGACACTGCACACCATGTGCGTCAGGCCCATACTGGAGTATGCAGCACCAGTATTGTAACCCACACCTAGGCTAACACGTCAAGAAATTCGAGAAAGTGCAAAAGTTTGCAACAAGATTTGTCCCGGAACTGACGGGTAAGTCTTACGAGGAGAGGTTAAGGTAACTCAACCTGATGACACTAGAGGATAGGAGGGATAGGGGGGGACATGATAATGACGTATAGAATACTGAGAGGAATTGACAAGGTGGACAGGGCTCGAATGTTTCAGAAATAGAACACAAGAACAAGGGGCCACAAATTGAAACTGAAAACACAGATGAGTCATTTTAAAACATAAGAACATAAGAAAGGAGGAACACTGCAGCAGGCCTGTTGGCCCATTCTAGGCAAGTCCTTCACATTCCATCCCACTAACAGAATATTTGTTCAACCTAATTTTCAATGCTACCCAAGAAATAAGCTTTGATAATTTTATTTACTCATGTGCAATTCCCACTCAAATCCAACCCCTTTCACTCATGAATTTATCCAACCTAAATTTAAAACTACCCAAGGTCCTTGCTTCAATAACCCTACTAGGCAGACTGTTCCACTCATCAACTACCCTATTTCCAAACCAATACTTTCCTATATCCTTTCTAAATCTAAACTTATCTAACTTGAATCCATTATTGCGGGTTCTCTCTTGGAGAGATACCCTCAAGACCTTATTTATATCCCCTTTATTAATACCCATTTTCCACTTGTATACCTCGATCATGTCTCCCCTCATTCTACGTCTTACAAGTGAATGTAATTTAAGGGTCTTCAATCTTTCTTCGTAAGGAAGATTTCTAATGCTATGTATTAATTTAGTCATTCTACGCTGAATGTTTTCTAACGAATTTATGTCCATTCTGTAATATGGAGACCAGAACTGAGCTGCGTAATCTAGGTGAGGCCTTACTAATGATGTATAAAGCTGTAATATAACCTCTGGACTTCTGTTGCTAACACTTCTTGATATAAATCCCAGTAATCTATTTGCCTTATTACGTACGCTTAGGCATTGCTGTCTTGGTTTAAGGTTGCTGCTTACCATCACCCCCAAGTCCTTCTCGTAATCTGTATGGCTAAGTTAAGAACATAAGAACATAAGAATGGAGGAACACTGCAGAAGGCCTACTGGCCCATACAAGGCAGGTCCTTATCAAAACCACCACTACCTAAGAATTTATTCCCGTACTCACGACACAAATCAAACCCAGCCCCTCCCCTCATATTTGTCCAATCTCTTTTAAAGCCACCCTAGGTCCTAGCCTCTATCACAGTACTCGGAAGATTGTTCCACGCATCTACAACTCTGTTGAAAACCAGTACTTGCCTATGTCCTTTCTAAATCTAAATTTATCCAATTTAAATCCGTTATTCTGGTTCTTACTTGGTTCGATATCCTCAGTATTTTATTAATATCTCCTTTGTTTATGCCCATCATCCACTTGTACACCTCGATGATATCTCCCTCATTCTACGTCTCTCCAGAGATGGAGATTCAACGCTCTAAGTCTATCTTCATAGGGAGATTTCTTATACTGTAAATCATTTTAGTCATTCTTCTTTGTATGTTATCCAATGAATCTATATCCATCCTGTAGTAAGGAGACCAAAACTGAGCTGCATAATCCAAATGAGGTCTCACTAGTGATGTATAGAACTGTAAAATAACTTTTGGACTTCTGTTGCTTATACTTCTTGAAATAAATCCTAGTAATCTGTTAGCTTATTGGCACACTTAGGCACTGTTGTCTTGGCTTTAGATTCCTGCTTACCATGACTCCCAAGTCTTTTTCACATTCTGTATGATCAAGCTCTACTTCACCTAGTTTATAAATTCGAGGGATATTTTCATTACCAAGGACTAGTACCTTACACTTGTCCACATTGAACTTCATCTGCCACTTTTGAGACCAAGACATTAATTTGTCCAAATATGAAAAGTAATTTCTAGATTCCAATCCGACAGAGGAAGAAATTAAAAGTGTCTTGGATGCCTTTAGTGGACAACAATTAAGGTGGACAGGAATACAGGCTATCTGCCGCAAAACCTTGTCACAGAGACCTGCAGTTCACTGGTATCCTCCTCAGAATGAATCATACGGCCTATTTTTGTATCATCAGCAAATTTACTCATGTCACTTGCAATTCCTTCATCAAGGTCATTTATGTAAATTATGAACAACAATGGGCCTAAAACTGATCCTTGCGGAACGCCACTATTGACTAATCCCCATTCAGATTTGACCCCATTAATGGAAACTCTCTGATTTCTATTGGTAAGCCATGCCTCTATCCATGCTAGAACTTTACCTCCTATACCATGAGCTGCCACCTTTCTTAAGAGTCTCTTGTGAGGTACTCTATCGAAGGCCTTACTGAAATCCAGGTAAACTATATCATATTCTTTATCACTGTCTACTGCCTCAAATGTTTTATTGAAAAACGTCAGTAAATTTGTTAGGCAGGAGCGACCTCTCGTGAACCCATGCTGAGATTCATTAATCAAATTATGTTCTTCAAGGTGACTTCTAATAATATCAGCTATAATTGATTCTAATAATTTGCCTACTATAGATGTGAGGCTTATTGGACGGTAATTTGATGGAATTGACTTATCCCCTGATTTGAATATAGGAACTACATTAGCTATCTTCCACATCTCTGGCACAATACCAGTTAGGATGGACGTATTAAACACATTTGTTAATGGCTGACTAAGTTCCATCTTGCATTCTTTAAGTACCCTGGAAAACAACTCGTCGGGTCCCGGGGACTTATTTTGCTTCAGTTTATCTATCTGTTTGATAACCATGTCCCTCGTGACAGTAATATTAGTTAACTTGAATTCTTCAGGAACTGAATAATTGTTAATTTCTGGAATCTCATTTACGTCTTCTTGTGTAAAGACTGACAAAAAATAGTCATTAAATAGAGAACACATTTCCAGTTCGTTATCTGTCAGGTGTCCATTCCCAATTTTCAGAGGTCCTACCTTTTCCCTCACCTTCGTCCTATACACTTGAAAGAACCCTTTTGGATTAGTCTTTGATTCATTAGCAACCTTAATCTCATAGTCACGTTTAGCCTTTCTAATCCCTTTTACTTCTCTTTTCAACTGAACATATTGGTCAATAAGGTTAACATCTCCTCTTTTGATGCGCCTATAAATTCCTCTTTCTCCCTAATAGATGTTTTAGCCTCCTGTTAATCCATTTGGGATCGTTATTATTTGACCTAAATTCTCTTTGGGGAATAAATATACTCTGTGCACGTTGTACATTATTAAGAAAAAAATCATAAACACAGATCCCATCGTAATTGTTAGCTAGATTACCCCAGTTGAGATTAGACAGGTGTTCTCTAAGTCCAGTATAGTCGGCAGAACGAAAATCAGGAACTTTTACCGTATTATCCCTATTCTCGTACTCCCAGGTAATATTAAAAGTAATGGATTTGTGATCACTTGCGCCAAGCTCTTCAGTGATCTCCAGATTATTTACAAGGGTTTCTTTATTTGACAAGACTAGGTCGAGCAAATTATTACCTCTGGTAGGCTCCGTCACACACTGCTTCAGAAAACAGTCCTGAACTACTTCCATAAAGTCACTGGACTCCAGATTACCTGTCAAAGAAGTCCAGTCAATTTGACTAAAGTTAAAATCCCCTACTATCACTACGTTATTGTGTCTAGAAGCCCTAACAATTTCGTCCCAAAGAAGTCTCCCTCTATCGTGATCCAAGCCTGGAGGTCGGTATATTACACCTACAATCAGTTTTTCTTGACCTTCTAGAAACTCTACCGAAACAGATTCTGTTAATGTTCCATCTATTTTTATGCCTGTTTTTATGCAGCAATTTATATTTTCTCGTACATATAATGCAACTCCACCCCCTTTCCCATTATATCTATCTACATGGAACAACTTAAACCCCTGAATATGACACTCAGCAATCATATCCCTACTCTTTATATTATACCATGTTTCAGTTATTGCAATGACATCAAAGTTCCCAGCACATGCTACCAAACGTAATTCGTTAAATTTATTTCTGGCGCTTCGACAGTTAGTGTAAAATACATTGAGGTGTATCTCCTTGTGAACCTTTTTCATATTCAGCTTTTGTTTTACACAATTTCCGTTACTATTATTACCCTGTGTTACTCGATTACTGTTATTGTTAAGATTTATGATGTCAAAGCCTGAATCAATATTTTGACCCTCATTATTCACCATTCCTAAACCCATACCTCTAACTAATCCTAGTTTAAAATCCTAACAACATCCTCAACTGAGCTAGAGAGAAATTCTACACCTGCCCTGGATAAGTGAACCCCATCCCTGGCATACATGTCATTTCGGCCATAGAAGTGGTCCCAGTTGTCAATGAATGGGACTGCATTATCCTTACAGTGTTTGTCCAGCCAGCAATTTATACCAATCGCTCTGGACAGCCATTCATTCCAACACTCCTTCTTGGCAAAATGCCACATATAACAGGGCCCCCTTCTTCCTAATTATGTCTATTGCTGTCCTGTACCTTCTAACTAAATCCTCACTTCTACGCTTGCCTACATCATTGCCTCCAGCACTGAGGCAGATAATAGGATTGATCCCATTACCGTTCATGATGTTGTCAAGCCGGCTAACAATATCCTCCATCCCAGCCCCAGGAAAGCAAAAACTCTGTCTCCTACTCTTATCCTTCAAGCAGAATGCCCTATCCATATACCTAACCTGGCTATCCCCAACAACAACAATGTTTTTACCTTCCTTTGTGTCGTTCGTCGTGACGTTCCCAGTAGTCGACTCACATTCATCGGGTAGCACGGAGAAGGCATTCGATGTTTCCACAGCAGTCTCTTTCTTCTTCATCGTTTCTAACTCTCCATTCGTTTTCTTGATCTTCAACTTCGTTCCTTGAAGTCCGGCCACTGCCAGGTTCCCTTCTTGACCTGAGGACTCACAACAGGAGGACTACTACGAATCCTCTTGTTTTCCTCCGTCAATCGCCGAATCTCAAGCTTCGCTACCCTCAATTCCTCCTTAAGCTGCTGGTAAAGTTGCTCAATGGACGGCATCTTGGTTCACTTCACAGAGCAAAAGTGGTTCAGTCCACAGAGAACCCTAGACACGTCCTCTCTGAGCTAAGAACAGATCACCTCTGAGCTAAGAACAGATCACCTCTCTAGCTAAGAACAGATCACCTCTGAGCTAAGAACAGATCACCTCTGAGCTAGAACAGATCACCTTATAAGTGCTTGGGTTATGGACACTCCTCCCGAGCTTTAGAACTTTGCATTTATCTACATTGAACTGCATCTGCCATTTTTCTGACCAGGAATTGAGTTTGTCTAAATCCTCCTGTAGTTCACTGACATCTACGTCTGAATCGATTATCCTACCTATCTTCGTGTCATCAGCGAATTTGCTCATATCACTAGTAATTCCCTCGTCAAGGTCATTTATATATATTATAAACAACAACGGGCCCAAAACCGATCCCTGAGGAACGCCACTTGTTACAGATCCCCACTCCGATTTAACCCCATTTATGCACACCCTCTGCTTCCTATTGGTGAGCCATGACTCGATCCATGACAACACTTTTCCCCCAATGCCATGAGCAGCCACTTTCTTTAACAGTCTCTGATGTGGTACTCTATCAAAAGCCTTACTAAAATCCAAATAAACAATATCGAATTCTTTATCATTATCAACTGCCTCAAAAACCCCACAGGGTTTTAAATTGTTCCAAGTAGACAGAAGTATCGGGATGGGGTGTGGGGTGGCACCATGAACTTCGTTTTAAAGTCTATCGAAATCCTACCAACCAACACGATCTTCTCCACTTCTATTCTCACCACGACACCAACACTAAACGTGGTGTAATTATAGGCTTTTTCCTGTGCGCACTCAGAATCTGCAGCACTGAGTTCCTTGAGGAAGAATGCTCCCTTATTGAACAATTTTTTTCTAAACTTCACTATCCTCGTCACTTCATTAGAGACTGCAGACGACGGGCATTAACATCCTCAACACACTCAGAGAAGACACTGCTGAGAAGAGATACATAGTCCTCCCCACCAACTCCATTGTCAAACACGTTTCATTTTTTGGTCCAATACCTCATTCCGAGTATCTACCTCCACATCCACCATTACCAAAGACATTACCAGTAACAGACAGGACAAGCTTCAATCCACTGCAGGGGTATACACAATCCCTTGTAATGACTGCAGCAAATTATACGTCGGCGAAACATCCAGAGACCTCCAAACACGTATTTCAGAACACCAGTATGCAGGCAGATCTGACGACCCAAGAAATGCCTGTGTTCAACACCAAAATTCACACAACCATCTGATCAACTACAGAAACACAAGACTCATCGCCAGAGAAGACAACACTCAATACTGAAGAATCCTGGAATCATCACATATCTGTATATCCAACAACTTCAACCAGAACAACGGCTTCTACAACATAGCTGAATCTATTGCCAAGAAACTTCTTCATCGCTATCCCACATAAGAACTTAAGAATGGAATACTGAAGAAGGTCTACCCATATACTTGTCCAATCTCTTTTTAAAGCTACCCAAGGTTTCAGACTCCATCTCCCTACTCTAAAGATTGTCACATGCAGCATTCTCCACCTGACCCAGGATTCTCCACCTGACTAAATCCTATAAATTCTCAAGTATCTTTTTATCCAGGAGGATTTAGACAAACTTAATTTATGGTCAGAAAAGTGGCAGATGCAGTTCAATGTAGATAAATGCAAGGTTCTGAAGCTAGGGAGTGTCCATAACCCTAGCACTTATAAGTTAAAAATAATGTAGAACTTAGCCATTCAGATTGCGAAAAGGACTTGGGGGTTATGGTAAGCAGCAACCTTAAACCAAGAGAGCAATGTTAAGTAAAAGGACACAAATGCAACTAATGTGACATTTTATTGTGGCCACAATAAAATATCACATTAGTTGCATTTGTGTCCTTTTACTTAACATATTGTCTGTAATTCTACCAATATTATTACAAGAGAGCAATGCAGAAACGTACGTAATAAGACAAATAGATTACTGGGATTTATATCGAGAAGTGTAAGCAACAGAAGTCCAGAGGATATATTACAGCTTTATACATCATTAGTAAGGCCTCACCTAGATTACGCAGCTCAGTTCTGGTCTCCATATTACAGAATGGACTCATGAAATCGTAATGACACGATTGCAAACAAACCATACCACGGGTGGGGGTTCGAACCCCACCCATGGTATTTTTTTTTTACAGAATGGATATAAATTCGTTAGAAAACATTCAGCATATAATGACTAAATTAATACATTGCATTAGAAATCTTCTGTATGAAGAAAGATTGAAGACCCTTAAATTACATTCAATTATAAGACGAAGAATGAGGGGAGACATGATCGAGGTATACAAGTGGAAAATGGGTATTAACAAAGGGGATATAAATAAGGTCTTGAGGATATCTCTCCAAGAGAGAACCCGCAATAATGGATTCAAGTTAGACAAGTTTAGATTTACAAAGGATATAGGAAAGTATTGGTTTGGAAATATGGTAGTTGATGAGTGGAACAGTCTGCCTAGCAGGGTTATTGAAGCTAGGACCTTGGGTAGTTTCAAATTTAGATTTGATAAATTCATGAGTTAGAGGGGTTGGATTTGAGTGGGACTTGCATTGAAAATTAGGTTGAACAAATATTCTGTTAGTGGGATGGAATGTGAAGGACCTGCCTAATATGGGCCAACAGGCCTGCTGCAGTGTTCCTCCTTTCTTATGTTCTTATGTTCTTAGTAAATATAATTATCAAAGCCTTTTTTTCTTGGGTAGCATTGAAAATTAGGTTGAGCAAATATTCTGTTAGTGGGATGGATTGTGAAGGACTTGCCTAGTATGGGCCATCAGGTCTGCTGGAGTGTTCCTCCTTTCTTATGTTCTTTTGTTCTTATCTGTTTGTGACTCGATAAATCCCACTCCGTGGGCGAAACATTGTCAATAAAGGATCACATTATACTGCTTATTTGTTTATTTTTCCATTGTGTCGGTATTTTATACCATTTATTTCCACGGCATAATCTAAATGAGGCGTCACTAGTGATGTATAGATCTGTAAAAAACCCTTTGGAATTCTGTTACTTATACTTCTTGAAATAAATCCTAGTAATCTGTTATCCTTGTTGTCCACACTTAGACACTGCTGTCTTGACTTTAGATTTCTGCTCACCATAACTCCCAAGTCTTTTTCACATTCTATATGGTTAAGCTCTACATTACTTAGTTTATAGCTTCGAGGGTTATTTTCATTACCAAGAACTAGTACCTTACACTTATCCACACTGAACTTCATCTGCCATTTTTCCTTCTGAAGATCATTGATATCCTCAGAATGAATCACACGACCTATTTTTGTATCATCAACAAATTTGTTCATGTCACTTATAATTCTTTCATCAAGGGCCTAAAAGTGATCCCTGTGGAACGCCACTAGTGACTAATCCCCATTCAGATTTGACTCCATTAATGGAAACTCTCTGCTTTCTGTTGGTAAGCCATGCCTCTATCCATGCTAGAACTTTACCTCCTATACCATGAGCTGCCACTTTTCTTAATAGTCTCTTGTGAGGTACTCTATCGAAGGCTTAACTAAAATCCAAATATACAATATCATATTCTTTATCACTGTCTACTGCCTCAAATGTTCTATTGAAGAACGTCAGTAAATTTGTCAGGCAAGAACGACCTTTCGTGAACCCATGCTGAGATACATTAATAAAATTATGTTCTTCAAGGTGACTTCTAATAATGTCAACTATAATTGATTCTAATAATTTGCCTACTATAGACGTGAGGCTTATTGGACGGTAATTTGAAGGAATTGACTTATCCCCTGATTTGAATATAGGAACTACATTAGCTATCTTCCACATCTCTGGCACAACACCAGTTAGGATGGACGTATTAAACACACTCGTTAATGGCTGACTAAGTTCTATCTTGCATTCTTTAAGTACCCTGGAAAACAACTCGTCGGGTTCCAGGGACTTATTTTGCTTCAGTTTGTCTATCTGTTTGATAACCATGTCCCTCGTGACAGTAATATTAGTTAATTTGAATTCATCAGGAACAAAATAATTGTTAATTTCTGGAATCTCATTTATGTCTTCCTGTGCAAAAACTGACAAAAAATAGTCATCAAATAGGGAACACATTTCCAGTTCGTTATCCGTCAGCTGTCAATTCCCAGTTTTCGGAGGTCCTACTTTTTCCTTCACCTACGTTCTATACACTTGAAAGAACCCTTTTGGATTAGTCTTTGATTCATTAGCAACTCTAATTTCATAGTCACTTTTAGCTTTTCTAATCCAATTTTTAATTCACTTTTAAGTTGAACATACTGGTCAGTAAGGTTAACCTCTCCTCTTTTGATACGCCTATAAATTCCCCTTTTCTACCCTAATAAATGCTTTAGCCTCCTTTTAACCCATTTTGGATAATTATTATTAGACCTAATTTCTCTCTGGGGAATGTATATACTCTGAGAATGTTGTACATTATTAAGAAAAAAAATCATAATCGTAAATATGATCATCGTCAATAATATCATTAGCTAGATTACCCAAATCGAGATTAGACAGATGTTTCCTAAGTCCATTGTAATCGGCAGAACGAAAATCAGGGACTTTTACCATATTATCATTATTCTCATATTCCCAGTTAATGCTAAAAGTGATGGATTTGTGATCACTTGCGCCAAGCTCTTCAGCGATCTCCAGATTATTTACGAGTGTTTCTTTATTTGTCAAGACTTTAATTATATCCCCTTTGTTAATACCAATCTTACACTTATACACTTCGATCATGTCTCCCTCATTCTTCATCTAACAAATGAATGTAATTAAAGGGACTTCAATCTTTCTTCATATGGAAGATTTCTAATACGGAAGATTTCTAACAAATTTATATCCATTCTGTAAAATGGAGACTAGAACTGAGCCGTGTAATCTAGGTAAGGCATTACTAATGATGTATAAAGCTGAAGAATAACAGCTGGACTTCTGTCCAGCTGTTAGTTTAGGTTTGGTTAGGTTAGGTTAGGTTAGGTTATGTTGGGTTGGATTGTGTTGGGTTGGGTTCTGTTGCTTACACTTCTTGATATAAATCCCAGAATTATATTTGCCTTATTACGTACGCTTTTCGCAATCTGTATGGCTAAGTTCTACATTATTTAACTTATACGTGCTAGGGTTATGGACACTCCTTAGCTTCAGAACCTTGCATTTATCTACATAGAACTGTTTCTGCCACTTTTCTGACCATGGATTAAATTTGTCCAAATCATCCTGAAGTTCCATGACATCTACGTTTGAGTCAGTTGTCCTACCTATCTTCGTGTCGTCGGCGAATTTGCTCATATCACTAGTAATTCCCGGGTCAAGATCAATGTCATATTCACGGGTTTAAGTTGTTCCATGTAGATAGATATAATGGGAAAGGGGGTGGAGTTGCATTATATGTACGAGAAAATATAAATTGCTGCATAAAAACAGGCATAAAAAATAGATGGATCATTAACAGAATCTGTTTGGGTAAAGTTTCTAGAAGGTCATGACAAACTGATTCTAGGTGTAATATACCGACCTCCATGCTTGGATCACGATAGAGGGAGACTTCTTTGGGACGAAATTGTTAGGGCTTCTAGACACAATAACGTAGTGATAGTAGGGTTTTTTAACTTTAGTCAAATTGACTGGACTTCTTTGACCGGTAATCTGGAGTCCAGTGACTTTATGGTAGTTCAGGACTGTTTTCTGAAGCAGTGTGTGACGGAGCCTACCAGAAGTAATAATTTGCTCGACCTAGTCTTGTCAAATAAAGAAACCCTTGTAAATAATCTGGAGATCACTGAAGAGCTTGGGAGTACGAGAATAGGGATACTACGGTAAAAGTTCCTGATTTTCGTTCTGCCGATTATATTGGACATAGAGAACACCTGTATAATCTCGACTGGGGTAATCTAGCTAACGATTACGATGGGATCTGCGTTTATGATTTTTTTCTTAATATTGTACAACGTGCACAGAGTATGTTTATTCCCCAGAGAGAATTAAGGTCAAATAATAACGATCCCAAATGGATTAACAGGAGGCTAAAACATCTATTAGGGGAGACAAGAGGAATTAATAGGCGCATCAAAAGAGGAGATGTTAACCTAATTGACCAATATGTTCAGTTGAAAAGAGAAGTAAAAAAGGGGATTAGAGAGGTTAAACATGACTATGAGCTTAAGGTTGCTAATGAATCAAAGACTATTCCAAAAGGGTTCTTTCCAGTGTATAGGACGAAGGTGAGGGAAAAGGTAGGACCTCTGAAAATTGGGAATGGACAGCTGACGGATAACGAACTGGAAATGTGTTCTCTATTTAATGACAGTTCCTGAAGAATTCAAATTAACTAATATTACTGTCACGAGGGACATGGTTATCAAACAGATAGATAAACTGAAGCAAAATAAATCCCCGGGACCGGACTAGTTGTTTTCCAGGGTACTTAAAAAATGCAAGATGGAACTTAGTCAGCCATTAACGAATGTGTTTAATACGTCCATCCTAACTGGTGTTGTGCCAGAGATGTGGAAGATAGCTAATGTAGTTCCTATATTCAAATCAGGGGATAAGTCATTTCCATCAAATTACAGTCCAATTTTCCTCACATCTATATTAGGCAAATTATTAGAATCAATTATAGCTGATATTATTAGAAGTCACCTTGAAGAACATAATTTGATTAAGGAATTTCACCATGGGTTCACGAAAGGTCGTTCCTACCTGACAAATTTACTGACGTTTTTCAATAAACATTTGAGGCAGTAGACAGTGATAAAGAATATGATATAGTTTACTTGGATTTCAGTAAGGCCTTCGATAGAGTACCTCACAAGAGATTCTTGAGAAAGGTGGCAGCTCATGGTATAGGAGGTAAAGTTCTAGCATAGATAGAGGCATGGCTTACCAATAGAAAGCAGAGAGTTTCCATTAATGGGGTCAAATCTGAATGGGGATTAGTCACTAGTGGCGTTCCACAAGGATCAGTTTTAGACCCATTGTTGTTCATAATTTGCATAAATGACCTTGATGAAGGAATTGCAAGTGGCATGAGTAAATTTGCTGATGATACAAAAATAGGCCGTATAATTCATTCTGAGGAGGATACCAGTGAACTCCAGGAGGATTTGGACAAATTAATGTCTTGGTCTGAAAAGTGGCAGATGAAGTTCAATGTGGACAAGTGTAAGGTGCTAGTCATTGGTAATGAAAATATCCCTCGTATTTATAAACTAGGTGAAGTAGAGCTTGATCATACAGAATGTGAAAAAGACTTGGGAGTCATGGTAAGCAGAAATCTAAAGCAAAGAAAACAGTGCCTAAGTGTGCGCAATAAGGCTAACAGATTACTAGGATTTATTTCAAGAAGTATAAGCAACAGAACTCCAAAAGTTATTTTACAGCTCTATACATCACTAGTGAGACCTCATTTGGATTATGCAGCTCAGTTTTGGTCTCCTTACTACAGAATGGATATAGATTCGTTGGAGAACATACAGAGAAGAATGACTAAAATGATTTACAGTATAAGAAATCTCCCGTATGAAGATAGACTTAGAGCGTTGAATCTCCACTTTCTGGAGAGACGTAGAATGAGGGGAGATATCATCGAGGTGTACAAGTGGATGATGGGCATAAACAAAGGAGATATTAATAAAATACTGATGATATTGAACCAAGTAAGAACCAGAAATAACGGATTTAAATTGGATAAATTTAGATGTAGAAAGGACATAGGCAAGTACTGGTTTTCGAACAGAGTTGTAGATGCGTGGAACAATCTTCCGAGTAGGGTGATCGAGGCTAGGACCTTGGGTGGCTTTAAAAAGAGATTGGACAAATATATGAGTGGGAGGGGCTGGGTTTGATTAGTGTCGTGAGTACGGGAGTAAATTCTTAGGTAGTGGTGGTTTTGATAAGGACCTGCCTTGTATGAGCCAGTAGGCCTTCTGCAGTGTTCCTCCATTCTTATGTTCTTATTCTTATGTTCTTATGTTCTTATATATATTACACACAACACCGGGTCTAAGACTGATCGCACTCGGATTTAAATCCATACGGATTTAATCCCATTTATGAACACTCTGCTTCCTGTTCGTCAGCCATGACTCGATCCATGACGACACAATACATCAGACATCAGATATTCTTCATTCCTTCAGTTATCAGCTTCATTCACGGTAGTTTAAAACTTATGTGAATGAAGGGGACCCCATTAACACTCGAGGATAACTACCATATGTTAAGGCCAATGAGAGTGAGAATGTGAGGTCTAGGCTAACTTACCATATAATTAGCCAGAGAATTGTAGGTTAGTAATTTACCCACTTCCAGAGTACTATCCTCTGTGTGGATGTATACTCTGTAGCAAGTGGGTGTGGATGTATACACTGTAGCCAGTGGGAGTACTGTCCACTGAATGGATGTAAACTCTGTAGCTAGTGGGAGTACTATCCTCTGTGTGGATGTATACTCAGTAGCCAGTGGAGTACTATCATCTGTGTGAATGTATACTCTGTAGCCAGTGGGAGTACTGTCCTCTGTATGGATGTATACTCTGTAGCCAGTGGGAGTACTATCCTCTCTGTGGATGTATACTCTGTAGCCAGTTGGAGTACTATCCTCTGTGTGGATGTATACTCTGGTGCCAGTGTGAGTACTGTCCTCTGTCTGGATGTATACTCTGTAGCCAGTGGGAGTACTATCCTCTGTGTGAATGTATACTCTGTAGCCAGTTGGAGTACTGTCCTCTGTGTGGATGTATACTCTGTAGCCAGTGGGAGTACTATCCTCTGTGTCGATGTATACTCTGTAGCCAGTGGGAGTACTATCCTCTCTGTGGATGTATACTCTGTAGCCAGTTGGAGTACAATCCTCTGTGTGGATGTATACTCTGGTGCCAGTGGGAGTACTGTCCTCTGTGTGGATGTATACTCTGTAGTCTGTGAGAGTACCGTCCTCTGTGTTTATGAATACTCTGGAGCCAGTGAGAGTACTATCTTCTGTGTGGATGTATACTATGTAGCCAGTTGGAGTACTATCCTCTGTGTGGATGTATACTCTAGTGCCAGTGGGAGTACTGTTCTCTGTGTGGATATAAACTCTGTAGCTAGTGGGAGTACTGTCCTCTGTGTGGATGTATACTATGTAGCCTGTGGGAGTACTGTCCTCTGTGTGGATGTATAATTTGTAGCCAGTGGGAGTACTGTCCTCTGTGTGGATATATAGTCTGTAGCAAGTGAGAGTACTATCCTCTGTGTGGATGTATATACTGTAGCCAGTGGGAGTACTGTTCTCTGTGTAGATTTATACTCTGTATCCAGTGGGAGTACTATCCTCTGTGTGGATGTGTACTCTGTAGCCAGTGGGAGTACAATCCTCTGTGTGGATGTATGCTTTGTAGCCGTGGGAGTACTATCCTATGTGTGGATGTATTCTCTGTAGCCAGTGGGAGTACTATCCTCTGTGTGGATGTATTCTCTGTAGCCAGTGGGAGTACTGTCCTCTGTGTGGATGTATACTCTGTAGCCAGTGGGATTACTGACCTCTTTGTGGATGTATACTCTGTAGCCAGTGGGAGTACTATCGTCTGTGTGGATGTATACTCTGTAGCCAGTGGGAGTACTATCGTCTGTGTGGATGTATACTCTGTAGCCAGTGGGAGTACTATCCTCTTTGTGGATGTATACTCTGAAGCAAGTGGGAGTTCTATCGTCTGTGTGGATGTATACTCTGTAGCCAGTGGGAGTACTATCATCTATGTGGATGTATACTCTGTAGCCAGTGGGAGTACTATCCTCTGTGGATGTATTCTATGTAGCAAGTGGGAGTACTGTCCTCTGTGTGGATGTATTCTCTGTAGCCAGTGGAAGTACTGTCCTCTTTGTGGATGTATACTCTGTAGCCAATGGGAGTACTGTCCTCTTTGTGGATGTTTACTCTGTAGCCAGTGGGAGTACTTTCCTCTTTGTGGATGTATACTCTGAAGCTAGTGGGAATACTGTTCTTTGTGTGGATGTATACTCTGGTGCCAGTGGGAGTACTATCTTCTGTGTGGATGTATACTCTGAAGCCAGTGGGAGTACTGTCCTCTGTGTGGATATAAAATCTGTAGTCATTGGGAGTACTGTCCTCTGTGTGGATGTATACTCTGTAGCCAGTGGGAGTACAATTCTCTGTGTGGATGTATACTCTTTAGCCAGTGGGAGTACTATCCTCTGTGTGAATGTATACTCTGAAGCCAGTGGGAATATTATTCTCTGTGTGGATGTATACGCTGTAGCCAGTGGGAATATTATTCTCTGTGTGGATGTATACTCAGTAGCCAGTGGAGTACTATCATCTGTGTGAATGTATACTCTGTAGCCAGTGGGAGTACTGTCCTCTGTATGGATGTATACTCTGTAGCCAGTGGGAGTACTATCCTCTCTGTGGATGTATACTCTGTAGCCAGTTGGAGTACTATCCTCTGTGTGGATGTATACTCTGGTGCCAGTGTGAGTACTGTCCTCTGTCTGGATGTATACTCTGTAGCCAGTGGGAGTACTATCCTCTGTGTGAATGTATACTCTGTAGCCAGTTGGAGTACTGTCCTCTGTGTGGATGTATACTCTGTAGCCAGTGGGAGTACTATCCTCTGTGTGGATGTATACTCTGTAGCCAGTGGGAGTACTATCCTCTCTGTGGATGTATACTCTGTAGCCAGTTGGAGTACAATCCTCTGTGTGGATGTATACTCTGGTGCCAGTGGGAGTACTGTCCTCTGTGTGGATGTATACTCTGTAGTCTGTGAGAGTACCGTCCTCTGTGTTTATGAATACTCTGGAGCCAGTGAGAGTACTATCTTCTGTGTGGATGTATACTATGTAGCCAGTTGGAGTACTATCCTCTGTGTGGATGTATACTCTAGTGCCAGTGGGAGTACTGTTCTCTGTGTGGATATAAACTCTGTAGCTAGTGGGAGTACTGTCCTCTGTGTGGATGTATACTATGTAGCCTGTGGGAGTACTGTCCTCTGTGTGGATGTATAATTTGTAGCCAGTGGGAGTACTGTCCTCTGTGTGGATATATAGTCTGTAGCAAGTGAGAGTACTATCCTCTGTGTGGATGTATATACTGTAGCCAGTGGGAGTACTGTTCTCTGTGTAGATGTATACTCTGTATCCAGTGGGAGTACTATCCTCTGTGTGGATGTGTACTCTGTAGCCAGTGGGAGTACTATCCTCTGTGTGGATGTATGCTTTGTAGCCGTGGGAGTACTATCCTATGTGTGGATGTATTCTCTGTAGCCAGTGGGAGTACTATCCTCTGTGTGGATGTATTATCTGTAGCCAGTGGGAGTACTGTCCTCTGTGTGGATGTATACTCTGTAGCCAGTGGGATTACTGACCTCTTTGTGGATGTATACTCTGTAGCCAGTGGGAGTACTATCGTCTGTGTGGATGTATACTCTGTAGCTAGTGGGAGTACTATCGTCTGTGTGGATGTATACTCTGTAGCCAGTGGGAGTACTATCCTCTTTGTGGATGTATACTCTGAAGCAAGTGGGAGTTCTATCGTCTGTGTAGATGTATACTCTGTAGCCAGTGGGAGTACTATCATCTATGTGGATGTATACTCTGTAGCCAGTGGGAGTACTATCCTCTGTGGATGTATTCTATGTAGCAAGTGGGAGTACTGTCCTCTGTGTGGATGTATTCTCTGTAGCCAGTGGAAGTACTGTCCTCTTTGTGGATGTATACTCTGTAGCCAGTGGGAGTACTGTCCTCTTTGTGGATGTTTACTCTGTAGCCAGTGGGAGTACTTTCCTCTTTGTGGATGTATACTCTGAAGCTAGTGGGAATACTGTTCTTTGTGTGGATGTATACTCTGGTGCCAGTGGGAGTACTATCTTCTGTGTGGATGTATACTCTGAAGCCAGTGGGAGTACTGTCCTCTGTGTGGATATAAAATCTGTAGTCATTGGGAGTACTGTCCTCTGTGTGGATGTATACTCTGTAGCCAGTGGGAGTACTATTCTCTGTGTGGATGTATACTCTTTAGCCAGTGGGAGTACTATCCTCTGTGTGAATGTATACTCTGAAGCCAGTGGGAATATTATTCTCTGTGTGGATGTATACGCTGTAGCCAGTGGGAATATTATTCTCTGTGTGGATGTATACTCTGTAGCCAGTGGGAGTACTATTCTCTGTGTGGATGTATACTCTGTAGCCAGTTGGATCACTATTCTCTTTGTGGATGTATACTCTGTAGCCAGTGGGAGTACTATCCTCTGTGTGGGTGTATACTCTTTAGCCAGTGGGAGTACTATCCGCTGTGTGGATGTATACTCTGAAGCTAGTGGGAGTACTATCCTCTGTGTGGATGTATACGCTGGTGCCAGTGGGAGTACTATCTTCTCTGTGGATGTGTTCTCTGGTGCCAGTCGGAGTACTATCCTCTGTGTGGATGTATACTCTGGTGCCAGTGGGAGTACTCATTCTTCTTGCCTTTTTCCCTCTTAACCTACTCGTATATGGTGTCTAGTAAACTTATTCGATAACACTGTAATTAATATTGGTAATGATAATATTTGCAAAAGTAACCGTTTAGGAAATATCATCTATACCGGTGTATAAGTCGAGGTGTTAATTCAGGTTTAGGCTTATATTCCTTCGGGAATGTGCCTTGGCTTTATTGTCACCTCAGATATGTACGTATTAGTAACTTTTGTATTTGGCTGGTTTCGGATAGATTTTTTATTAAGCTTAAGAAGTCGACTATTCTCCCGCATATATGATACTTTATTGCTAAAAAAAAAATTGACTGCTGGCAATGTTAGTTTTCTGCCAGATATAAAAATTAGTTGAGGAGTATCTATACGTATCTGTAATATGGGGTCCTATCCTGAAGCCTTTATATATATGGCTTTATTGTTGCTAATTGTTGCTAGTTGCATTACTTTTACTGACTTACGTTGCTGCAATTTGTCGTTGTGAGTGTATAGCGTAATTGCTTGGTGCTGGTTGTGGCTTTATTGCTGGGTAGGTAATGCCACCAGTGAAAGTCAGGTGTTTAGTGAGTACATATACACTGAATACTCTGCCAGTGTTGTCTAGATCTACAACATTGTTGGCGGATTGCTCGTTCTATTGTCATCGAACATAGTTACTACTTAACTTCTGCCCAGTTTCGTGAATTAGTCCACAACAAACTAAGGTCTTGTCCATCAAGCATGTGGTGTACCTGCAGCTGCACACGGTGCTCACGTTACTCTCCACTCACCTCTCTGCTGCATTTCTCGTAATGCAAACATTTACCTAATAATCCGCAGGCCGAGCAAGAAAGCGGCGGCAGACTTGATTTAGCCTAAGATCCTACTGCTTTGTTGGCACTTCAATTGCCGACACTTATTCTAAAAAAGAATAGGCAACAATGTGCTTTTGCTAAGTAGGAAAATGATATAAAGGAGAAGCAGCAGCAGCATCGTTGTATATTGATGAACGTTTTATTGTGCAGAAATCCATGTTTTTAGTGCCACGGTTTCTTTTAAAGCTGAGTCTGATCAACTTTTCAAACTGTTTAAGAATCAATCCCGATCTCTGCAGAGGCCGATTGAGCATTCAGTGCCACTTGTTCATACAACATTGTATGAGAAGGCAAAGGAGTATGCCTATAGCTACTGCGGAGAGAATTTTGTGAATTACTGGCCTGTAAAAGTTAGAGGGCATCCTAAAATTTTCAAAAAGTATTACAAGGCCATAGGTGGTGCCAGCTTTAGCAACTTAGTACAGATCGTTCTGTCAGAGAATTTCTAAGCGTTTGTTAGACTAGTTGTATGTGTATTTCTTTAGGGACACATTAATTAACGTCAGTAATAGAAGCAGCTAAGTTGGCAGCAACGTTTGAGACTAATCACTGTCTCTCTGAAGGAGCACATTACACTAAATTTTCCTCCCAACAATACTCTGGTGATATTGTAAAGGGCACTGTGGATAAAGTTCCTATGGTATAGTAAAGAATGAGGCTGTGAGTGAGCAACAACGAACCTACAAAGAATAGTCACAGGAAAGTACCAGGAAAGACAAGACCTCCGAACCCGTGATACGCAAATACTATCATATGGTTAGCCCTGCTATTGACCATTTCAGGCAGTCTTCAGGAAGTGGTATACCTGTGAAAACGGATAAGTCCAATATAATCAAAAGCGTAAAGGAACATTTCTCCTGTACATCTTGTTTTCACAGGATGAGGAATAACTGTCTTTTTTTTTTAATGAGATCAGTCTCAAAACAAGAGTAAAATTCACCTTCGACAACAAATACTTTTAGAAATACCGGGACTTATTGTTCTTTAGTGAGAGACAGGGTACTTCCCTGGTAGGCAAGTAATTTCCTGGCAGGGCAGTAATTTATGTCCTGACATTTAAAAAAAAATAGTAATTGTTTTGACAATAATTATTAATTACGAATAATAATGTTGATACTAATACCAATAATAATAATAATAATGAAAACAATAAAGTTAATTTTGTGTTATAAAGCAACACACGAGGCAGCCTAACATATATAAATACTTGAATTCCCAGTTCAAATGAATACAAGATAAAATAAATAGAGAAACCACAATTATTGTTTACACCCGGCATCAATAAAACACTGTACTCTGTACATAACATGTGTCCTGTCAGTAACTGATTGTATCCACATATATAGTCTCTACTGTCCACATATATAGTCTCTACTGTCCACATATATAGTCTCTACTGTCCACATATATAGTCTCTACTGTCCACATATATAGTCTCTACTGTCATTCATGTGTCCCATCAATAATTGTGTTGAACAACATATTCAATCACACACTATGATTCATGGATCATGTCAATAATTTACAGATGTCCAAAAACGACTCTGTATATAGCATGTAGCCTTCTATGTGAGTGCTGCTATTTTGACTTGATATTGTTGTCAACAGTGTACTTTATGAAAAAAAAAAACAATAAACGTATAATAATTCACAGCTTAGTCCGAATTGAACTACCTCTCAAACACGACCTAAATAATAGTTTCATTATATTAACTCAAACGTAGTCTCAATATTACGGCTGAAACATTACCACACTAATACAGACTCATTATTACGATGAAAACACAATCTCATTTTCATGACTGAAACAAAGTCTTGTTATCAGAACCCATATAGTCCAAAGATTTATCATAAGTTTTTGGGTACGTTGTGAAGTGTTGCAGTTACTTTATTGTGAATTGCAATCTTCACGATTTAATAAAAATGGTTAACTCACTGGTTGTCAAAAAGAGGTTTCAGAGGCGAGTTTTTCGGAAACGCAATACCAGCAATATCCAAATACAGAACTTCAGAACTCTCCTTCAGAGTACATATCTTCACAGGTCCATCTGTCAGAAAAAAGGTGCAGTAGCTTATTATTTACAGAAGAAAACACTGACTTTCATTTAAAAAATAATAATATATTCAGAAAGCTACATTCGTAACAACTGAATACAAAATAGCTAAGTTTGACTATGAAATAATATTGGTAAATTTACCGACAGTGTTATCGGTAAAAGGCCACAAGTTAAACTAATGCGACAACTAATGAATTAGTTGCACTTGCGTACTTGCGTACAAGATTGCCATGCTGAGAGCGAATTGATTCCTTTGTAAATAGTTCAGTTATTTTCATTAGTACTACCACTGTAATTAAT
>WNWK01024641.1:27500-29477 GCA_009830355.1 Cherax destructor
TTTTAGATACGTTAACATTAATTTAATAATAAACAAACACAATTAAATATATTTTTTTCGTTATGTTCAGAATGATTTTGGCGAAATAATTGCATACACAAATTTTCACTTGTCTTATATGGCAAGGTGAGCGTTGCTATTTAAGCCAAATCGCAAGTTTTACCTAATCGGCACGACTTTTTTTATATATATATATATATATATATATATATATATATGTCTAAATCGATTAGGTAAATATATCAATTAGCAAGAACTCATCTAAAATTAAGTCCTTTCTAAAATTTTCTTATACGTTTAAAGATATATTTTTTCATTTATGTTAATGTAAGAATTTTTAATTTTGTACCAAGAGAAACTTTGAAAACCTACCTAACCTTATTACAACAAGCGCAATTTAATTTAGCCTAACCCAACTAAATATATTTTAGATACGTTAACATTAATTTAATAATAAACAAACACAATGAAATATATTTTTTCGTTATGTTCAGAATGATTTTGGCGAAATTATTGCATACACAAATTTTCACTTGTCTTATATGGCAAGTGAGCGTTGCTATTTAAGCCAAAATAGCAAGTTTTACCTAATCGGCACGACATATATATATATATATATATATATATATATATATATATATATATATATATATATATATATATATATATATATATATATTTATATATATATATATATATATTTAGTTAGGTTAGGCTAAATTAAATTAGGCTTGTTGTAATATATATATATATATATATATATATATATATATATATATATATATATATATATTAAAATATATATATATATATATATATATAACCAGTGAGGATACCATCGCTCCTAAGGATATCATTACAGCACAAGCCCTGAAGGACAAACATCCGCCCAGGGCTCCCAGTACCAACATTGCCCCTTGACATTGCAGCAGGTCAAGAACATTTAACCTTACGGGACGCCGATGTGTATAAAGCTGCTATGTCTTTCCCACAGGGCTCAGCAGGAGGTTTCACTGGTTTAAGGCCACAACACTTGAAACAAATGCTCAATCCATGTCTTGGTGAGGTCTCTGAGAGATTGTTGTCTGAACTCACCAAATTTTCCAATGGGTGCCTGGCTGGTAGTGTCCCACAGACTATTAGGCCCCTTTTCTTTGGTGCCTCACTGTGTGCCCTCCAGAAAAAGGATGGAGGAATCAGGCCCATTGCAGTGGGTAACACCCTTCGGCGCCTAGTTGCCAAGGCTGCAGTACGAAGGGTGAGTCAAGATGCTGCCTCAATGTTGAAACCAACTCAGCTCGGTTTTGGTGTTCAACAAGGCTGTGAAGCAGCTGCCCACGCAGCCCGAGTATACATCAACAACATGTCCAATGAAAAAGCTGTAATCAAATTGGACTTTGCCAATGCTTTCAACTCAGTCAGAAGGGATGCTGCTCTCCAAGCAGTTTCTAGGCACTTTCCTTCCCTATATCCCTTCATAGAATCGTGTTATAGTGTGGCTTCTAAACTTTTGTTTGGGGACCATGAAATTGACTCGTGTGAGGGTGTGCAACAGGGGGACCCTCTTGCTCCCTTTCTATTCTGTCTAGCCATCAAGGATGTCACAGAAGCATTGTCCAGTGAGCTCAATATCTGGTTCTTGGATGACGGCACCCTAGCTGGCACTACACAATCTCTCCTGGGAGACATCGGGAAAATTAAAGATATGGTAGGTAGCCTGGGCCAATCTTTAAACCCCACCAAATGTGAGATAGTTTCCACCAATCCACAGATGATCCAGGACATTAGGGCTGTTTTACCAGGGGCACGAGCCATCGATCCAGCCAACAGCACTCTCCTTGGTGCTCCCTTGGGCCCAATGCCATCGATCTGGTCCTGAAAAAAATCTCCGACCTCAGGACGATGGAAGGTAGGATGAAAGACATCGATACACATGATGCCTTCTACCTACTCACCAGGTGCCTGTCAATCCCAAAA
>WNWK01024642.1:0-29473 GCA_009830355.1 Cherax destructor
GAGAAGGCATTCGATGTTTCCACAGCAGTCTCTTTCTTCTTCATCGTTTCTAACTCTCCATTCGTTTTCTTGATCTTCAACTTCGTTCCTTGAAGTCCGGCAACTGCCCAGGTTCCCTTCTTGACCTGAGGACTCACAACAGGAGGACCACTACGAATCCTCTTGTTTTCCTCCGTCAATCGCCGAATCTCAAGCTTCGCTACCCTCAATTCCTCCTTAAGCTGCTGGTAAAGTTGCTCAATGGACGGCATCTTGGTTCACTTCACAGAGCAAAAATGGTTCAGTCCACAAAGAACCCTATCACGTTGAAATAAAACTTGTACGTATATTGCATATCGTATAAATTCTAATCACATTTTCGTGTCTCTCAGAATTTTGGAAATTGAAACGTCGTCTGTGCTGGGGATCGGGTTCGTCAAAGCCATAACGAATCTTGGGGAGTCGCTTCGGACGCTGCAGTTGAACTGTGAGTACTGACCCTTTTGAACGCTTTTGGCAAGATGGGTGTTGCACGAGTGATAGCCAATGTGTTTCCTCTTTTGTTTTTTGGGTGGCCCTGCCTCAGTGGGAGACAACCAAAAAAATGGAGGACGTCAGAAAATGTCTTCGACTACTCTGCATTGGATTAGTGTCGGGTTGAGCCAGCCAGTGTGGCTCAACCCGACACTAATCCGCTCAACCCGATGGTCATTTTATTGAAGTCGTGTCCCTGGGAAGTATGACGATAATTCTGGTGTCGGTCTATGAGGTCAACTCTCGCCAAGGCAGCGGCAGGGCGACCCAGGGAAGAAAGCACATTGACCATCATTCATGCAATGACTGCCTTGCCAGAAGCCTGCTAACCTTGTAATAATAATAATACAGTGGTACCTCGAGTTACGATATTTTTTCGTTCGAGAATGCTGTTCTACCTGGAGTCTACCTGGAGAGAATTCCAGGGGTCAACGCCCCCGCGGCCCGGTCCGTGACCAGGCCTCTTGTTGGACCAGAGCCTGATCAACCAGGCTGTTACTGCTGGCCGCACGCAGTCCAACGTACGAACCACAGCCCGGCTGATCAGGTACCGACTTGAGGTGCCTGTCCAGTGCCTGCTTGAAGACAGCCAGGGGCTTGTTGGTAATCCCCCTGATGTATGCTGGGAGGCAGTTGAACAATCTTGGGCCCCTCACACTTATTGTGTTGTCCCTCAACGTGCTAGTGGCACCCCTGCTCTTCATTGGGGGAATGTTACATCGCCTGCCGAGTCTTTTGCTTTCGTAGGGAGTGATTTTTGTGTGCAAGTTTGGTACTAAGCCCTCGAGAATTTTCCATGTGTATATAATAATGTATCTCTCCGCCTGCGTTCTAGAGAGTACAGGTTTAGGAACTTCAAGCGTTCCCAGTAGTTGAGGTGGTTTATCGCACTTATGCGTGCCGTGAAGGTTCTCTGCACATTTTCAAGGTCAGCAATTTCACCCGCCTTGAAAGGTGCAGTTAGTGTGCAGTCTGTTGTTTTTAGTAGCTGCGGGACGATCCCAGTGTCCATGCTCCCTCTCCATAGGATGTTAAAAGCATGTGATAGGGGCTTCTTGCAGTTCTTGATGAACACGGAGTTCCATGAGTCTGGGCCTGGAGCGGAGTGCATGGGCATGTCATTTATTGCCTTTTCAAAGTCATTTGGCGTAGTGATGATGTCAGAAAGGCATGCGTCTGTCAAGTTCTGTGGCACTCTCATGAAAAAATCATTTAGGTTTTCGATTTTCAGTCTGGTTAGTGGCTCGCTAAAGACTGAGTCATACTGGGATTTAAGTAACTCACTCATTTCCTTGCTGTCATCTGTGTAGGACCCATCCGGTTTAAGTAGGGGCCCAATACTGGTTGTTGTTCTCGACTTTGATTTTGCATAGGAAAAGAAATACTTAGGGTTTCTTTCAATTTCATTTATGGCTCTTAGTTTTTCCCGTGTCTCTTGATTCCTATAAGATTCCTTTAGTTTTAATTCGATGTTTGCTATTTCTCTGACTAGTGTCTCCCTACGTATTTCAGAGATATTGGCCTCCTGTAGCCGCTCCGTTATTCTGTGCCTTCGCCTGTATAGGAGCGCCTCTCTCTTTCTAGTTTGCATCTTCTCCTCCTTTTCCTTAAGGGAATTTGCCTTGAGCAAACCTCAAGTACCACAGAGTTAATTTGTTCAAGACATAGGTTGGGATCCGTGATGCTTAGGCAATCTTCCCAGTTTATATCATTTAGGACTTGGTTTACTTGGTCCCACCTTATGTTTTTGTTATTGAAGTTGAATTTGGAGAAAGCTCCCTCACGGCTGATCACATTTTGTTGATCTGGAGCTCCCCGCATGCATGTCTGGACCTCTATTATGTTGTGATCTGAGTATATTGTTTTTGATATGATGACATTTCGTATCAGATCATCATTGTTGGTGAAGATGAGGTCCAGCGTATTCTCTAATCTTGTGGGCTCTACTATTTGCTGGTTTAAGGTGAACTTGGTGCAGAGATTTAAAAGTTCATGCATGTGTGAATTTTCATCTGAGCTGCCTCCTGGTGTTATCTCTGTTCAAGGGCCATTACCAAACGAATTTATCCCCATAAGGAATAATGTAAAATAGACTAGTCCTTTTACACCCCCAAAAATATACTTACAAAAGCATTTAAAAAAATAAACTTACATAAAAGGGCGATTTTGGGGACCATCGTAACTCGAGGTACCACTGTATAATAATACAGTGGACCCCGGATTACGTACTGCTCCAAACTCGAACAATTATGTAAGTGTATTTTTGTAAGTGTATTTTTGGGGGTCTAAAAGGACTAATCTAATTTACATTATTCCTTATGGGAACAAATTCGTTTGGTAACGGCACTTGAACAGCATTCTGGAACGAAATGATGATGTAATCCGGGGGTCCACTGTAATGATGATGAAATAATCATAATCATAATAATGAAATAATCATAATTATAATAATCCTAACCATAATAATGATATAATAATATGTAATAATGAAATAATGAATAATAATAACAATTAATAATAATAATAATAAATGAGATAATGAATAAAAATAATAATAATAATTGTTGTTGGAGGTGACGAAGTGAGTCAAGAAAAGATCACACTGGTGGGCAAGTGCTGTCCACTGCTGTCAACTCTGCACATCACCACGGCGACGGTGGAGGACAATCAACTGCTGTGCAATCCCGGTCAACTCTTCTGTCACCTTACCTCGCTCTATCTTCAAGTCTGGGAGGAGGCAGTCGTTAGTAGTTAGTGTCAACCCCGGCCCTGGCATTTGTGGTCGTTTGTACAATGAGGGGGGGGGGGTTTACAGTCAGTCATTTGGGGTTTGTTTACATTCAGTTGTTGGGGGTTTTATGGTCAGTTGTTGGGGTTTTATGGTCAGTTGTTGGGGAGTTTACAGTCAGTTGTTGGGGGTTTATGGTCAGTTGTTGGGTTTTTATGGTCAGTTGTTGGGGTTTTATGGTCAGTTGTTGGGGAGTTTACAGTCCGTTGTTGGGGGTTTACAGTCAGTTGTTGGAGTTTACAGTCAGTTGTTGGGGTTTTCATGGTCAATTGTTAGGGTTTTTATGGTCAGTTTTTAGGGGATTTTTACAGTCAGTTGTTGGGGGTTTTATGGTCAGTTGTTGGGGGTTTTATGGTCAGTTGTTGGGTTATGGTACAGTCGTCAGTCATTGGGTGGTTTTTCACAGTCGTCAGTCATTTTTTTTTTTTTTTGAGCAATCATTTTGCTTTTTCCAGAAATTGTTTTCATTTTATGAGTTCCATCTTTCAAAGATTGTTTTTTCCTGTTTTTCATTTTTTCAAAAACTTACAAAAATCATTAAATTTTTGCTCAGTTTTGTGCTGACAATTCCATTTAGGCGACAAATTTGATTCAGTCATTTTTTGACGTCAGTGAGGGGCTCTTGATCCATAGTACTGGATCTATCCTCTTGAACCTGATTAGCTCCTTAAATTGAACCTGATTACCCCATTACCCCCTTGAATTGAACCTGATTACCCCCTTGAATTGAACCTGATTACCCCCTTGAATTGAACCTGATTACCCCCTTGAATTGAACCTGATTACCCCCTTGAATTGAACCTGATTACCCCCTTGAATTGAACCTGATTACTCCCTTGAATTGAACCTATTACCACCTTGAATTGAAACTGATTACCCCGTGAATTGAACCTGATTGCCCCCTTGAATTGAACCTGATTACCCCTTGAATTGAACCTGATTACCCCTTGAATTGAACCTGATTACCCTTGAATTGAACCTGATTGCCCCTTGAATTGAACCCGATTACCCCTTGAATTGAACATGATTACCCCTTGAATTGAACCTGATTACTCCCTTGAATTGAACCTTATTACCCCTTGAATTGAACCTGATTGCCCCTTGAATTGAACCTGATTACCCCTTGAATTGAACCTGATTACCCTCTTGAATTGAACCTGATTACCTCTTGAATTGAACCTGATTGCCCCTTGAATTGAACCTGATTGCCCCTTGAATTGAACCCGATTACCCCCTTGAATTGAACCTGATTACCCCTTGAATTGAACCTGATTACCCCTTGAATTGAACCTGGTTACCCTTGAATTGAACCTGATTACCCCCTTGAATTGAACCTGATTACCCCTTGAATTGAACCTGATTATCCCCTTGAATTGAACCTGATTACCCCCTTGAATTGAACCTGATTACCCCTTGAATTGAACCTGATTACTCCCTTGAATTGAACCTGATTACCCCTTGAATTGAACCTGATTACCCCTTGAATTGAACCTGATTACCTCCTTGAATTGAACCTGATTACCCTTGAATTGAACCTGATTACCCCTTGAATTGAACCCGATTACCCTTGAATTGAACCCGATTACCCCTTGAATTGAACCTGATTACCCCCTTGAATTGAACCTGATTACCCCCTTGAATTGAACTTGATTACCTCCTTGAATTGAACCTGATTACCCCCTTGAATTGAACCTGATTACCCCCTTGAATTGAACCTGATTAGCCCCTTGAATTGAACCTGATTACCTCCAATTTCATATACAGTGGACCCCCGGAGTTCATCATTAATTTGTTCCAGAAGGCTGCTCAAGTGCCGTTACCGAATGAATTTGTTCCCATACGGAATAATGTACATTAAATTTGTCATTTTTGACCCCCAAAAATACACTTACAAAAATACACTTACATAATTGTTCGAGTTTGGAGCAGTACGAAAACCGGGGGTCCACTGTATATCTGTAGTAAGCATTTTTACTTCTTTAATAATAATAGTATGTAATTATAAAAATAATTATAAGAATAATAATAATAATCTATCATTATTTAAAATGATGTTCATGGATAAACCCTGAAGTTTTGAAAGGCATTTTGACCAAACTAGAAATAATTTAAGATAACTTGAATAAAATAACACGAGTAACACTGGTAAGGATTGGATGTTATTTTCAGACTTCGAAAGAGCGTCAGTAACGAGCGGATGTTATTTTCAGACTTCGAAAGAGCGTCAGTAATGAGCGGATGTTATTTTCAGACTTCGAAAAAGCACCAGTAACAACTGGATGTTATTTTCAGACGAGTGCGTGGAGTTCTTCCTGATGTGGTGCAAGAAACTGGAGTCAGTGGTGGTGAAGGCCGAGGTGGAGTTCTTGACCGACCAGTACCTGGAGCGCATCCTCTTGGCCAACCCCCTCACGCAGGCTAAACGCATCATCCTGTCTTCAGACAAACACGTGAGTTTTACCGTGTGTTGTGACGCCTTTAACCCTTTGACTGTTTTGGTCGTATATATACGTCTTACGAGCCAGTGTTTCGGATGTATATATAGTATATATAGTTTATATAGTTTATATAGTTTATATAGTTTATATAATATATATAGTTTATATAGTTTTAGCAGTAAAGATCGAGAATCAAAACCTGGTCATCGTGGTTGTATACAAGCCTCCGGATGCAACGTCCCAACAATTCCAGGAACAGCTTCTGAAAATTGACCAATGTCTGGAAAACCTTCCAGCCCCTGCCCCCAACATCTTGCTCCTGGGGGACTTCAACCTAAGGCACCTAAAATGGAGGAATATTGCAAATAATGTGGTAGTAGAGATAACACCAGGAGGCAGCTCAGATGAAAACTCGCACACACACGAGCTTTTAAATCTCTGCACCAAATTCACCTTAAACCAGCAAATAATAGAGCCTACAAGATTGGAGAATACACTGGACCTCATCTTCACTAACAATGATGATCTGATACAAAATGTCATCATATCAAAAACGATATACTCAGATCACAACATAATAGAGGTCCGGACATGAATGAGGGGGGCCCCAGATCGACAAAATGTGCTCAGTCGCGAGGGAGCCTTCTCCAATTTCAACTTCAATAACAAAAACATAAGGTGGGACCAAGTAAACCAAATCCTAAATGATATAAACTGGGAAGATAGCCTAAGCATCACGGATCCTAACCTATGTCTAGAACAAATTAACTCGGTGGCACTTGAGGTTTGCTCAAGGCAAATTCCCTTAAGGAAAAGGAGGAGAAGATGCAAACTAGAAAGAGAGAGGGGCGCTCCCTATACAGGCGAAGGCAAAGAATAACAGAGCGGCTACAAGAGGCCAATATATCTGAAATACGTAGGGAGGCACTGGTCAGAGAAATAGCAAACATCGAATTAAAACTAAAGGAATCTTACAGGAATCAAGAAATGTGGGAAGAACTAAAAGCCATAAATGAAATTGAAAGAAACCCAAAGTATTTCTTTTCTTGTGCCAAAACAAAGTCGAGAACAACATCCAGTATTGGGCCCCTACTAAAACGAGATGGGTCTTACACAGATGACAGCAAGGAAATGAGTGAGTTACTAAAGTCCCAGTATGACTCAGTTTTTAGTGAGCTGCTAACCAGACTAAAAGTTGAAGACCTAAATGAATTTTTTATGAGAGTGCCACAGAACCTGGTAGACGCAAGCCTATCTGACATTACCCTGACGCCACATGACTTTGAAAAGGCGATAAATGACATGCCCATGCACTCCGCTCCAGGCCCCGACTCATGGAATTCAGTGTTCATCAAGAACTGCAAGAAGCCCCTATCACGTGCTTTTAACCCTTAAACTGTCCAAACGTAGATATACGTTCACGTGCGTAGCTGACCGAATATTTTGAGAAAAAAATAAATTGTTCTTTTTCTTTAAAATGAAGAGTGCATTTTGTTTGTCATTCCCACATGTTGTAATACTGCACATAATGAGTGCACAGACCCATTCTCTAATCTCTAGGCAACTTAGGCTTATCGTGGCAAGGTTAAAAGCATTTGAAAAAAAACGTAGATCTACGTTCGGGGCAGTACGCACGCGAACGTATATTTTACGTTTGGACAGTTTAAGGGTTAACATCCTATGGAGAGGGAGCATGTACACTGGGGTCGTCCCGCAGTTACTAAAAACAACAGACATAGCCCCACTCCACAAAGGCGGCAGTAAAGCAATGGCAAAGAACTACAGACCAATAGCGCTAACGTCCCATATCATAAAAATCTTTGAAAGGGTTCTAAGAAGCAAGATCGCCACTCATCTAGATAACCATCAATTACACAACTCAGGGCAGCATGGGTTTAGAGCAGGTCGCTCCTGTCTGTCCCAACTACTGGACCACTATGACAAGGTCCTGGATGCTCTAGAGGACAAACAGAATGCAGATGTTATATACACAGACTTTGCAAAATCATTTGATAAGTGTGACCATGGTGTGATAGCACACAAAATGCGTGATAAAGGAATAACAGGAAAAGTTGGTAGATGGATCTATAATTTCCTAACAAAGAGTAGTAGTCAACAGAATAAAGTCTGAGGCGGCTACAGTGAAAAGCTCTGTTCCACAATGCACAGTACTCGCTCCCATCCAGTTCCTCATCCTCATATCGGACATAGACAGGGATATAAGCCAGTGCCCCAGTGCCATGTCTTGATTTGCAGATGACACCCGAATCTGTATGACAGTGTCCACCGTTGAAGACACTGCAAGACTCCAAGCAGACATAAACCAAATCTTTAAATGGGCTGCAGAAAACATTATGAAGTTCAATGATGAGAAATTTCAATTACTCAGATACGGAAAACGTGAGGAAATTAAAATCTCATCGGAGTACAAAACTAATTCAAACCACACAATAGAGCGAAAAACTAATGTCAAAGACCTGGGAGTGATCATGTCAGAGGATCTCACCTTCAAGGACCATAACACCGTAGCAATCGCCACTGCTAGAAAAATGACAGGATGGATAATGAGAACCTTCAAAACCAGGGATGCAAAGCCCATGTTGACACTTTACAAATCGCTTGTTCTATCTAGGCTGGAATATTGCTGCACACTAACTGCACCTTTCAAGGCGGGTGAAATTGCTGACCTTGAAAATGTTCAGAGAACCTTAACGGCATGCATAACTGCGATAAACCACCTCAATTACTGGGAACGCTTGAAGTTCCTAAACCTGTACTCCCTAGAATGCAGGCGGGAGAGATACATTGTTATATACATGTGGAAAATTCTCGAGGGATTAGTACCAAACTTGCACACGAAAATCACTCCCTACGAAAGCAAAAGACTCGGCAGGCGATGTAACATCCCCCCAATGAAGAGCAAGGGTGCCACTAGCACGTTGAGGGACAACACAATAAGTGTCAGGGGCCCAAGATTGTTCAACTGCCTCCCAGCATACATAAGGGGGATTACCAACAAACCCCTGGCTGTCTTCAAGCAGGCACTGGACAGGCACCTAAAGTCGGTACCTGACCAGCCAGGCTGTGGTTCGTACGTTGGACTGCGTGCGGCCAGCAGTAACAGCCTGGTTGATCAGGCTCTGGTCCAACATGAGGCCTGGTCACAGACCGGGCCGCGGGGGCATTGACCCCTGGAATTCTCTCCAGGTAAACTCCAGGTAAACTAAAAAATTCTAGCGGCTTCAAATCAAGCGGGAGAAAGCTGGTAGGCCCACATATGAGAGAATAGGTCTGTGTGGTCAGTGTGCGCTGTATAAAAAAAAATCCTGCAGCACGCACTGCATAATGAGAAAAAAATATAATATTTATGGTTGTATTCTCTTTTTCGTGGTCTCATTTGATAGAATGGAAAACATATTACAGAAATATAGATGATTTTGATTAGTTTCATGATGAAAATGACCTTGAAATTGAGCTCAAAGTAGTGGAAATGTTCGATTTTTGCCATTGTTCAAGAGTACACAAATCACGCCATGTGTCCAATACACGTCAACTGGTGAATCTAATATTCTTACACAAGTGCACTGATATTATTTATACCATTTTTACAATAATGCATTAGTCTGCATAACAGTAAATCTTCTACACACACAACCTGCACATATAAAAGGAGAGGAGCTTACGACGACGTTTCGGTCCGACTTGGACCATTTACATTTGCGTCGTCGTAAGCTCCTCTCCTTTTATATGTGCGGGTTGTATGTGTATTGTTCCAGTCACGGTATTGTGCCTTTTTTGTTATTTAGTAAATCTTCTATTTTTTGTGTGAATAAAAAATCAAAATAGAAAGCAAGAGTAATATAAGAGGGGCCTAAAGATGTGACTAATGAACAGAGAAAATCTTATTTTAGTGCCAGGAATGTCTGCATTGTTTATTCTGGACCCTATTTTGAAATTGACATCTTTTTTATTTTGCATGAAATTGGCCAAATTGCCAATTTCTGACCACTTTATTGGGTAGTTGAAATCGGTAAATTGGTGGTTTCTTGTGCTCAATCGATAGAACAAATGGAGTTCTAAAGAAATCGCTATGAGTTTGGTCGACTGTAACAATGGAATTGGCCGAAAATTGGGCTCAAAGTCGGCAAAATCGCCAATGTTTATATATCGCCGACATCGCTAACTTCGCAAGAGCGTAATTCCGTAAGTTTTCCATCAAATTTCGTACTTTTGGTGTCCTTACCACTGGGAAAAGAAACTCTATCATTTCATAAGAAAAAATAATTTTTTTTTTCCAAAATTTTGCGACATAGAATGACAGTTTCAGAATGGGGCCTCCGACAGTCAAAGGGTTAAACAGAAAGATTTTTACTGCGTTTGTCGTGATGGTTTAAAACGGAAAGATTTTTACTGTGCTGTGGCTTCAAACGAAAAAGATTTTTATTGATTAAATAGGTTACTTTTACTGGAGTCCTGAACATTACAGTCCTGGAGTCTGGGACTTTTACTCATACTTTTTAACTCTTCTTGCATTGCTATTTCTCATGTTCACTTTTAATTTATATATGTATACAGGCAGTTCTTGACTTACAATGGGCTTACGTTCCGACGAATCTGTTGTAAATTGAAAACAACGGAAGTTGAATGTGAATACAGTGGAACCTCGGAAATCGAACACCTTGGCAATCGAATAAATCGGAATTCGAACACTTTTTTTGAACAAATTTTGTCCCAGTAATTGAACACGTTCCGCCAATCGAACAAGTGCGTACCAGATCTGTCTGCCCAGGCGCGCTTGGGTGCCTCGCCGCGCAAGCATTGGGAGCCAGTCTAGTGTTGTTTATACTTGAGTGAACATTACCCTGCATGCTCATCCAAACATTTCACAATTAATTACAGTGGAACCCCGGTTAACGAAAAAAATTCATTGCAGAAGCCTGCTCAAGTGCCATTACCGAACGAATTTACTTCCTTAAGAAAAAATGTCATTTAGGTTAGTCTATTTCAGACCCCCAAAAATACACTTCCACAAGCACTTACAATATTATACTTACATAATTGCACGATTTCCGGGGTGTTCGTTAACCGGGGTTCCACTGTAATTGTGTTTGTAGCTTGTTCATTAAGTTGTAGCGGCATTGGTCGAGGCAGGCAGTGGTAGAGGCAGTGGTAGAGGCAGGCAGTGGTAGAGGCAGGCAGTGGTAGAGGCAGGCAGTGGTAGAGGCAGGCAGTGGTAGAGGCAGGCAGTGGTAGAGGCAGGCAGTGGTAGAGGCAGGCAGTGGTAGAGGCAGGCAGTGGTAGAGGCAGGCAGTGGTAGAAGCAGGCAGTGGTAGAAGCAGGCAGTGGTAGAGGCAGGCAGTGGTAGAGGCAGGCATTAGTAGAGGCAGGCAGTGGTAGAGGCAGGCAGTGGTAGAGGCAGGCAGGGGTAGAGGCAGGCATTGGTAGAGGAAAGGCAGGGGAAGAGGCAGACAGGGGTAGAGACAGGCAGTGGTAGAGGCAGGCATTGGTAGAGGCAGGCAGCGGTAAAGGCAGGCAGGGGTAGAGGCAGGCAGGGGTAGAGGCAGGCAGTGGTAGAGGAAAGGCAGGGAAAGAGTCAGGCAGGATTAGAGGCAGTTAGGGGTAGAGGCAGTTTTAATGTAGAGTGAGAGGTGAGTAAACAAGATTAAATGAATAAACGAGAGAGAATGAGTGTGTAGAAGATTCACGAGTTTTGTAAACAAACCAGTTGTTGCTGCTGTTGCTGTTACCAGCCTGGACGCGAATGAATTCTGTTCACTCCGTGAAGCCGACTGGAAAAACATCTCATATTTATGTTAATTTATATGTTTATATGTTACGTAGTGTGTTTATTATATAATTTTGAAAAAATATCATAAATGGATTAATTAAATAAATATATAATTTTTTTTTTTTTATTAACACATCAGCCGTCTCCCACCAAGGCAGGGTGGCCCGAAAAAGAAAAACTTTCATCATCATTCACTCCATCACTGTCTTGTCAGAGGTGCGCTTACACTACAGTTATAAAACTGCAACATTAACACCCCTCCTTCAGAGTGCCAGCACTGTACTTCCCATCTCCAAGACTAAAGTCCGGCCTGCCGGTTTCCCTGAATCCCTTCATAAATGTTACCTTGCTCACACTCCAACATCACATCAAGTCCTAAAAGCCATTTGTCTCCATTCACTCCTATCAGATACTCTCATGCATGCTTGCTGGAAGTCCAAGCTCCTCGCACACAAAACCTCCAACCTTTCCTAGGCCGACCTCTACCTCGCCTTCCCTCCACTACAGATTTATACACTCTTGAAGTCATTCTATTTTGTTCATCCTCTCTACATGTCTGAACCACCTCAATAACTCCTCCTCAGCCCTCTGGATAACAGTTTTAGTAATCCCACACCTCCTCCTAATTTCCAAACTATGTATTCTCTGCATTATACAGTGGACCCTCGGTTAACGAATACCCCGGAAATCGTGCAATTATGTAAGTATAATTTTGTAAGTTCTTGTGGAAGTGTATTTTTGGGGGTCTGAAATAGACTAACCTACGTGAAATTTTTCCTTAAGGGAGTAAATTCGTTCGGTAATGGCACTTGAGCAGACTTCAGGAGTGAAGTTTTTACGAAACTCGGGGGTCCACTGTATTCACACCACACATTTCCCTCAGACATGACATCTCCACTGCCTTCAGCCTTCTCCTTGTTGCAACATTCACAACCAACCCATGCCTCACACCCATACAAAAGTGTTGGTATAACTATACTCTCATACATTCCCCTCTTTGCTTTCATGGATAAAGTTCTTTGTCTCCACAAACTCCTCAATGCACTGCTCACCTTTTTTCCCTCATCAATTCTATGATTTACCTCATCTTTCATAGACCCATCCACTGACACGTCCACTCCCAAATATCTGAATACATTTACCTCCTCCATACTCTTTCCCTCCAATCTGATATCCAATCTTTCGTCACCTAATCTTTTTGTTATCCTTATCACCTTACTCTTTCCTATATTCACTTTTAATTTTCTTCTTTTACATGCCCTACCAAACTTATCCACCAACCTCTGCAACTTCTCTTCAGAATCTCCCAAAAGCACAGTGTCATCAGCAGTGACAACTCCCACTTTGTGTTAGATTCTTTATATTTTAACCCCACACCTCTTGCCAACATCTGAGAATTCACTTCTCTTACAACCCCATCTATAAATATATTGAACAACCATGGTGACATGACACATCCTTGTCTAAGGCCTACTTTTACTGGGAAATAATCTCCCTCTCTCCTACATACTCTAACCTGAGCCTCACTATCCTCATAAAAACTCTTCACTGTTTTCAGTAACCTACCTCCTATTCCATACACCTGCAACATCTGCCACATTGCCTCCCATCCACCCTGTCATATGCCTTTTCCAAATCCATAAATGCCACAAAAACCTCTTTACCCTTATCTAAATACTGTTCACTTATATGTTTCACTGTAAACACTTTGTCTACACCCCCTACCCTTCCTAAAGCCTCCTTGTTCATCTGCTATCCTGCTCTCTGTCTTACTCCTAATTCTTTCAATAATAACTCTACCATACACTTTACCAGGTATACTCAACAGACTTATTCCCCTATAATTTTTGCACTCTCTTTTGTCCCCTTTGCCTTTATACAAAGGAGCTATGCACGCTCTCTGCCAATTCCTAGGTACCTTACTCTCTTCCATACATTTATTAAATAATAACACCAACTGCTCCAAAATTATATCCCCTCCTGCTTTTAACATTTCTATTTCTATCCCATCAATCCCAGCTGCCTTACCCACTGTCTCACGAACTTTCCCCACACTCACAACTGGCTCTTCCTCACTCCTACAAGATGTTATTCCTCCTTTCCCTATACACAAAATCACAGCTTCCCTATCTTCATCAACATTTAACAATTCCTCAAAATATTCCCTCCATCTTCCCGATACTTCTAACTCTCCATTTAATAACTCTCCTCTCCTATTTTTAACTGTCAAATCCATTTGTTCCCTAGGCTTCCTCAACTTATTAATCTCACTCCAAAACGTTTTCTTATTTTCAACAAATTTGTTGATAACATCTCACCCACCCTCTCATTTGCTCTCTTTTTACATTGCTTCACCACTCTCTTAACCTCTCTTTTTCTCTCTATATACTCCTCCCTCCTTGCATAACTTCTACTTTGTAAAAACCTCTCATGTGCTAACTTTTTCTCCCTTACTACTCTCTTTACATCATCATTTCACCAATCGCTCTTCTTCCCTCCCGCACCCACTTTCCTGTAACCACAAACTTCTGCTGAACACTCTAACACTTCATTCTTAAACCTACCCCATACATCTTCTACCCCATTGCCTATACTACTAACACTAGCCCATCTGTCCTCCAACTGTTGTTTATATCTTACCCTAACTACCTCCTCTTTTAGTTTATAAACCTTCACCTCTCACTTACTTGCTGCTTCTTCTATTTTCCTTGTATCCCATCTACCTTTTACTCTCACTGTAGCTACAACTAAAAAGTGATCTGATATATCTGTGGCCTCTCTATAAACATGTACATCCTGAAGTCTACTCAACAGTCTTTTATCTACCAATATGTAGTCCAAAGAACTACTGTCATTATGCCCTACATCATATCTTGTATACTTATTTATCCTCTTTTTCTTAAAATATGTATTATCTATAACTAAACCCCTTTCTACACAAAGTTCAATCAAAGGGCTCCCATTATCATTTACACCTGGCACCCCAAACTTACCTACCACACCCTCTCTAAATGTTTCTCCTACTTTAGCATTTAGGTCCATTACCACAATTACTCTCTCACTTGGTTCAAAAGTTCCTACACATTCACTTAACATCTCCCAAAATCTCTCTCTCTTACTGTAACAAAATACAGCCTCTTCTCATTTAACGATGGAGTTCCATTCCTAAGAGTAGGTCGGTAAGAGAATTGGTCGTTAAGCGTTGAGCATACTATACTGGTATACCTGGAGTATACCTGGAGAGGGTTTCGGGGGTGAATGCCCCCACGGCCTGGTCTGTGACCAGGCCTCATAGTAGATCAGGGCCAGATCAACCAGGCTGTTACTGTTGGCCACATGCAACCCGACATAGGAACCACAGCCTGGCTGGTCAGGTACTGTCTTTAGGTGCCTGTCCAGCACCTTCTTGAAGACAGCCAGGGGTAGTGGGTTTGTGTCAACCATCTTTAAATATTTTTTTAATATCGCCTTTGCACCATATACATAATATTTCTAGTACAGTGGACCCCCGCCTAACGAGCAAAATTCATTCCAGAAGCCTGCTCAAGTGCCATTACCGAACGAATTTACTCCCTTAAGAAAAAATGTCAAGTAGGTTAGTCCATTTCAGACCCCCAAAAATACACTTACAAAAGCACTTACAATATTATACTTACATAATTGTACGATTTCCGGGGTGCTCGTTAGGCGGGGGTCCACTGTATATTTTTAAATGTTTATACAGTGGACCCTCCGTTTTCGTGTTTAATCCATTCCAGAGGGATCGACTAAAACTGAAATCAACGAAAACTGAAACCATTTTCCCCGTAAGAAAAAATGTAAATTCAGTTAATCCGTTTCAGACACCCAGGAGTATTAACAAAAAATAACTTTTTAGAGATTAAATATAGATTTACTTACAGAAAAGAATAACAAATAAATATAAAGCACTAATAACATGTATAAATGAACATTTAACATCACACTTACCTTTATTGGCGACTCTTGTTGGTGTATGGAAGATGGAGAGGAGGACAGAGGGAGGCGAGTTTATTGTTTGGAGGCAGGACAAAATGCTTCAATTTGACACTAATATCAGCTCTATTGCTTATTTATCTATCACAATTCATCTAATATGACATAATAAACAATATTAATAACATAGAAACATGATATATACTCTAGAATGAATAAAATATGTCATTATGTATGAGAGAACTGGCAGTAGTGTTATTGTTGTTGGGTTTATAAGGGCCACTGACCATAAGCTGTACATATAGTGGTGGTGGTCTTTGGCAGCAGCAGGCCACCACCACTATTCACACAAACAATGTACATAATTTATAAATAAGAAATATTTACACTTTAATTTATAAATAAGAAATATTTACACTTTAATTTATAAATAAGAAATATTCACACTTATATAAATAAGAAATATTTACACTTACCTTGGAGGAGATGTTGGTAGAGGGGAGCTGTGCCCCTATATTCCTCAAACAACATTGGAGGAGTTAAGTTTCGTGTCGTCATTTTTCTATCGCTTAATCGCTTAACTTACTTGCTACACTGTTAGAATAGAATAGAAGTTAGTTTAATATCTATATTATGCACCCCATACCCATCCTGTGGGTGGTCAAAAGATTACAGAAGTACATAATTGGTCCATTGACTGGACTCCAAAGTTTTGATAGCTGAACAAGTTACAGCGGTAATGAACTAGATCTGGTCACAATTATGACCAAGTTTCAAAGGTAATGAGCTCCAGGTAGAGCTGGTCACACTCATGACAAGTTACAAAGGTAATGAGCTCCAGGTAGAGCTGGTCACAATCATGACAAGTTACAAAGGTAATGAGCTCCAGGTAGAGCTGGTTACAATCATGACAAGTTACAAAGGTAATGAGCTCCAGATAGAGCTGGTCACAATCATGACAGTTACATAGGTAATGAATCATATTCACATCATACATAGTTACAATCATGAACAAATTACAGAGTAATGAGGAACAAACATTCTAGGGAATGCATCCATTGCCCCCAACAACAGATGTTGCAAGGTGCCTGTCCCTCTTTGGCAGGACAGCCAGACAGCCATTGCAAACAGCTGCAGGTTGCACCATTAACCCTCCCCAAGAGGTCAGCGACTTCGCTAGCAGCCCGAGGGAGAGCTGGCCTGGGGACGTGTCAACGTCCTGGTGGATGCCAAGTTGATTGCAGATCCCAAGCCTTCTGTCTGCTGGGAGGGGCTGTTGGTTGTTCCCACCTGGAGCCCTCCGGGTGCCCAGACATCCACCGTGTGCACGGATGCTGAAGCTTGATGAACTGAGTGCACACTGCCTGTGGCACATCTGACAGCTGCCTCGCGGTCGAACTCCACGGCGCTGCCTCTGCAGTGGAGGTTCCCGTGAGCCTGGCACACCCTGTGCCATCGCTGACATCGTGGGCTGGGAGGGAAAAACCTACAGTTGGGGTGGCGCTGGGAGTGGGGTGGGTGAGGCGGGGGAGGGGGGTTAAATGGTTGAGGCGCAGGGGTGAGGGGTTATGAGAGGGTCACTGTTTACCACACATGGGGCAGCCCGGGGAGGGGAGTGAACGGCACTGGGCATCTTGAAGTGACTCCCCAAAACAATGTTCCCTTCATCTTCACCCACACAACCCGCCCCCTCCCCCCCTGCTGCGTGGGGGAGGGAGGCACTGACTGCTCCTGCCTGACTTGGATACCCTCAGCCCCACACACCTCACAAACTGTTTAACACTTCCAATATTTACGCTGAAACGATGCACTGGGATGTCCTCTCGCTGCTCTGGAATCTTCCCAGAGCATTCACACTGAGTCCTGTTCAGTCATGCCGTGGTCAGCCTCTTTGATCAGGAGCTATCCTTGATAATCCAGGAGCTAGCCCGCCAAACACTGCCGCGTCGGCTGAGAGAGCGCGAATGAATAGAATAGAATAGAATTTTTATTTCATTGCAAGTTTACATAGTTTTTGTAATTACAATCATAGACTGAAGTGCAAGGAGAGCCACTAACATACTAATACTACACTTTATACTACACTTTATTGCTGGCTGGTGGTATAGCCTTTATCGACTCCACTTTGATACAGTGGACCCCCGACTTTCGAACATTCTTCATTCCAGAATGCTGTTCAAGTGCTGTTACCAAACGAATTTATTCCCATAAGGAATGATGTAAATTAGATTAGTCCATTTCAGACCCCCAAAAATACACTTATAAAAGCACTTACAATAATAAACTTACATAAAAGGGCGAGTTTGGAGTGTTCAAATAGCGAGGGTCCATTGTACTTTGCTACGATTTCTTTCTTTAATTCTATGGTGTTCCTCACTTTCTTTACCAAAGGACTGGCACTAGGAGCTTTCTTTGGGCCCATGGTGGCTTATTTAGCAGTCACACACAATAATCAAGGCAAAAAACAATGGATTGTTAAGAAATGTTTTGTATGAACTCGCAGGATAATGTTCACTCGCCCAGAAACAATGCTACACTGCCTGAGAATGTGCGTGGGAGGCGGGCTTGCGGGCTTTGTATGTGCGCTGGGCACTGGACAGGTTCCATACCATGAACGAAAACAGAGCCAATCACCGAAATCGGAGGTAATATTTCCACGAAAAAAGTGCCTGAAAGCTGAAATCACCGAAAACAGAGATACACGAAAACGGAGGGTCCACTGTACAGTAATTTACTGTATACAGTGGACCCCTGAGTTTCGGCCACCTCAAAACTCGAACAATTATGTAAGTGTAATATTGTAAGTGCTTTTGTAAGTGTATTTTTGGGGGTCTGAAACGACTAACCGACTTTACATTATTCCTTAAGGGAACAAATTTGTTCGGTAATGGCACTTGAACAGCCTTCTGGAATGAATTACAGTAGGGCCCCGCTTTTCAGCGTTTCACCTTTCGGCATTCCGTTCATACGGCGAGTTCAAATTATGACCAAAACTTTTGTATACGGCGAGCGGTCTTTCAGATATGGTGCGCGCCACCTGGTTTGTTTACATTTTCCGTGAGCACATCTCTCTATTATGTAATCATCACTTGGGCACATTAAATGTCCAATTTTACGTCAATATAGACATTTTCATTAATCCATCTATGATATTTTCTTCAAAATTATATAAGAAACACATTACATAGCATATAAACATGCTGTTTATATACTATGTAGGTGTGGTTGCCGGGCGGAGGGAAAACATTACGTAATATTAATAATAATCACTCTTGGGCACATTAATTGTATTATTTTATGTTAATATAGACATTTTCATTAATCCATCTATGATATTTTCTTCAAAATTATTTAAAAAACACGTTACATAGCATATAAACATGATACATACACCCACAGAATAAAAATTGACAAATATGAGATTTGTTTACCAAGTGACTTTGTAGGAGTGTCGGAAGAATTATGTTTTCTCTAGTCAAACACTGAGGGATAACTGTAGAAAAATATTCCTTTCATATGCCTTCACTCTATATATAGTTATTCACAACCCTTGTGGGTTTAGCACTTCTTTTTTATTATGATAATAATAATGGTAATACAGTGGACCCCCGGTTTACGATATTTTTTCGTTCCAGAATGCTGTTCAAGTGCCATTACCAAACGAGTTTATCCCCATAAGGAATAATGTAAAATAGACTAGTCCTTTTAGACCCCCAAAAATACACTTACAAAAGCATTTAAAAAAATAAACTTACATAAAAGGTCGAGTTTGGAGACCATAGCAAACCGGGGGTCCACTGTACTATCATTAACTCTAAAAATAGTGTGTTGCATGAGAATGGGAGTGTTGCTGTTTGTTTATTTTGTACTAACTTGTACACAATGTAAGAGTATTTGTATTGTGAGGTAATTATTATTATAATAAAAAAAATTATTTTGAGGTAAAAGTCTCACAAACTCTTACAAACGTATGTGAATGAACTAAAAGTGGACACGTATTAATCGCATTCATTTCGCCTGACCGAGTGATCGCCCACTACCTGTTCAGTTTTTTTTTTTACCTTGTCTGAACTCCGTATCTCGTTCTCTCTCTCGTTTACTCTTCCGTTAACTAGTTGGCTCTCATTGACTATGGCGTCTAAGCTTAGTTGTGATAAAAAGAGGAGTCGTAAGCCTCTTACTTTAAGTGCCAAGTTAGAAATTATTAAACTCAGTGAACTGACTTTTTTGGGTTATCTTAGGTTGTCTACGCATATTCTGGTATGTATGATAATCTATGTATGTATAACTGTATTTGTGTATACCTGAATAAACTTACTAACAAGGTTAGTTGATCGCTGAGATAGCCATCAAATACAGTTACATATAGCAGCATATGTGTAGGGAACCCAGGATAACCCAAGAGTGTACTCACCTAATTGTGGTTGCAGGGGTCGAGACTTAGCTCCTGGCCCCGCCTCTTCACTGACCACTAATAGGTCCTCTCTCTCCCTGCTCCATGATCTTTATCATACCTCGTCTTAAAGCTATGTATGGTTCCTGCCTCCACTACATCACTTGCCAGACTATTCCACTTCCTGACTACTCTATGGCTGAAGAAATGCTTCCTAACATCCCTTTGACTTATCTGAGTCTTCAACTAACACTCTTGCTAGGAGCTAATGCTGCTGGGGATTGCAAGTTAAAACCTATGATAATTTATCACTCAGAGAATCCTAGGGCCCTAAAGAACTATGCATAAGGTAGCCTCCCTGTTTATTATAAATCCAATTCGAAAGCTTGGATGACTACTGATCTTTTCATAAATTGGTTCACAGACTATTTTAAGCCAATGTTAATACTTTAAGGTAAGTAATAAGTGTACTCTGTGTGTATCTTACTTTTTATTGTGATTTTTAATGCCTAGTGCTATTGCTAACTTAATATAAGTTAGTGTAAGCTTGTTGTCTGGCATTTATATGCATTTAGAAGTGGAAAAAAATGGTGTTCTGCTTTTCGGCGATGTCTGCTTTAAGGCACTAGCCTGGAACCTAACCTGCCGTATAAGTGGGGCCCTACTGTATGGCCGAAACTCGGGGGTCCACTGTATTTTAATAAACAGAATACAGTGGACCCCCAGTGTTCGTCCTGCTCCAAACTCGCCCTTTTATGTAATGTATTTTTTTAAATGCTTTTGTAAGTGTATTTTTGGGGGTCTAAAAGGACTAGTCTACTTTACATAATTCCTTATGGGAATAAATTCGTTTGGTAATGGCACTTGAACAGCATTCTGGAACGAAAAAATAACGAAAACCGGGGGTCCACTGTAGATGAAATCAGCTCAAATATACATTATTTAGGTATAAATACTGGTCAGAGAGCCCATCGTAAGTGTGAGTCGTCGGTAAATGAGTACATCACCAAGTGAGGAGAGGCTGTGTTATACAGACACTTCTCACTTGACCTACCTGTTAACCAACGACTCAGACTTATGACTGGCTCTCTGACCAGTATGCATACCTAAATAATGTACAGTGGACCCCCGGTTTACTTAATTAATTCGTTCCAGAATGCTGTTCAAGTGCCATTACCAAACGAATTTGTTCCCTTAAGGAATAATGTTAATTTGATTAGTCCTTTTAGACCCCCAAAAATACACTTACAAAAATACACTTACATAATTGTTCGAGTTTGGAACAGTACGTCCACTGTATATTAGAGCTAATTTCCTCTATTTTGTTTATTACAGTATACAGTACACTACTGTATAAACATTTAAAAATATACCAGAAATGTTATAAATGGTGCAAAGGTGACATTACAACAATATCAAAGATTGTTGACACAAACTCACTACCATTACAGTATGTTCCTCGCTTAATTACCAATTCAGTTAGAGACCTACTCTTAGGAACGGAACCCCGTCATTAACCCTTTCAGGGTCCGTGCCGTAGTTCTACAGCTTTGAGTTCTGGGTCCAAACCGTAGTACTACGCCTAAATTCTAGAGGCCTCAAATTTAGCATGAGAAGGCTGATAGGTCTACATCTAATAGAATGGGTCTGTGTGGTCAGTGTGCGCACTATACAAAAAATCTGGGAGCCCGCATTGCATTGTGGGAACGCCAGCAAAGTAGCTTTGTTCTGCGTGCCTGGCGGCAAGGAAGCTCTCACTCCCCGGGCGAATTCTGACTCTCCTCTTTTCAAGTTATAGTTCTAAGACTGATGGAAGTGGATCTGAAGAGGAATTTTATGGTTCTGAACCATATGGTACTATATCATACAATGGTATATGGTGCAATGATACCATACAGTACAATGTACCATATGGTACACCATGTGGTACATTGTACCATATGGTACTTTGTACCATATGGTACATTATTCCATATGGTACAGGGTACAGGGACCCTATTGGAAATAAGTCTGGCTTTTTTGGGTTATCCTAGGTTCTCCAAACATATGCTGCTGTGTATGATAGATATACTGTATGTAACTGTATTTGTGTATACCTGAATAAACTTACGACTCCACATGCACTTGAGTAAGTTTATTCAGGTGTACACAAATACAGTTACAGTGGTACCTCGGTTAACGATGGTTCCCAAACTCGCCCTTTTATGTAAGTTTATTTTTTTAAATGCTTTTGTAAGTATATTTTTGGGGGTCTAAAAGGACTAGTCTATTTTACATTATTCCTTATGGGGATAAATTCGTTTGGTAATGGCACTTGAACAGCATTCTGGAACAAAAAAATATCGTTAACCGAGGTACCACTGTACGTACATAGATTATCATACATAGGAGCATATGTGGAAAGCTCCTAGGATAACCCAAAAAAGTCAGGGTGACTTATTTCCAAAGGGATCCTTGTATCTGTACCATATGGTACCCTGTACCATATGGTACCCTGTACTGTATGTTACCCTGTACCATTGTCAGTAGTGTTACTGATTCAGTAACACTACTGACAGCGGGTACCATGTGGTTGGTGGAAGGAGGCACTATCTCAGAGTGATGAGTGTTGGTGTCAAGGCACTGACGCAGCAGTTTCCAACACAAAGCTTCATCATCCACTTATAGAAACATGTCCAGTCACTGTACATTTGTAAATATATAATAGAACATTACTAACATACAACATTTTTGCATATTTTATATTGTAAACAAAATAATGATGAAAATATTAGTACGGTTGTGTTGAATACAATGGTACCATATAGTACCATATGGTACAATGTACCATATGGTGCCACGAGCATGCAGCACGCTGCACCAGCAGAACGCAACAGCATATGTGAAAGATCCTGGAATAACCCAAAAAGTCAGGGTGACTTATTTCCATTGGGATCCCTGTATCTGTACCATATGGTACCCTGTACCATATGATACCCTGTACCATAAGGTATCCTGTACCATATGATACCCTGTACTATGGTACAGGGTACCATATGGTACATTGTAGCATATGGTGCATTGCACCATATGATACATTGTACCATATGGTACTATATGGTACATTGCACCATATGATACATTGTTCCATATGATACATTGCACCATATACATTGTACCATATGGTACCAGTGTATTCAACACAATACCGCACTAATATTTTCATCATTATTTTGTTTACAATAAACTTTTAAACAAGTTTTGTAAGCAATATAATGATAAACAAATTAGTGTTTACAGATCGGATTAGGTCCTTGCAAGACGATGTGTTATCTAGTAGTGTTGCCAAGCGGCCAGGCACTGGAAATCCTGTCACTCTAGTCTGTGTTCCACCCTCAACAATTTTAGACATGCAAGATAGTGCCCAGCCTACTCAGGTGCCGGAGGTATCCCGGACAACCTTGAGTGCTGAGTCTATCTCTGCAATGCCAACTAATTCAAGTAGTAGTTTCTCCACAGGGGACGCCTTGTCGGAAAACAATTATTTGGAATTAGTAAAGCAATCTCTTGTGGACGCCACATGCCATCTGCAGAAAGATACCTCTGTAGCAGCTAGTGCCCTCACTAGAGTGTCTGTTGTTGTCCCCCATGTTCCAGATGGTGACAATGTCCTAGTTGACAGTGATTCCTGCAGAGTAAAGGGTTTATTTGTTGAGCCATCTTTACATACTGTCCAAGACAGTAAGATATTCCTGCTTGTTGCTAATACCTTGGGTCACAGTGTTCGACTCAGAGCCAATACCAACATTGTTGACCTTGTTCACTATCCTTACCCTATTCGGGTTGAGGATGAGTTGTCACCTGACCAGTGGGTCGGTGCTACTTCAACCGGGGAGGATCCATCTACTTCACCGGACCATTCTATCCCACCGCTGCCACCACTTGTCATGTGGGTATTGAGAGAGGTAAATCTGGGTACGAAGTAAACTCACGGATGGACGGTGGAGTAGATATATTACGTGAGAGAGGAATAGTAACCCAGCACCTCCTGTCCAGTTGTAGGTCTATGGCGTAGTGAGGCCGACGCCTCCTTTTGGGCATACACATGCGCACAAGCGTCTGACATCACACGCAAAGGGACCGGCTATGTAAAGCTAGGAAGATTCTAATACACTACACAAGTGTATATATGATCTGACACGACAGTTATTGTTTTGAATACAATGAGTGTACAATTATACATTATACATTATATTGGTCTCATAGGCCACAAAAGTTACTGGAAAAAAAATATTAGAAAAGAAAAGAAAAAAAGTAACAAAAACGTAAAATAAAAAAATTTGACTTTACAGAAGTCGCTGATGTTGCCGCTACCCGGTCATTGAGGGTCAACTTCATGCCTCTATATCTTGGAAACTACTGATCGGAATTTTTTTTTTTTTGTTTCATTACCTTCACAAAATTATTATCTTTAATTCTGTAAGAAAAAATAATTTTTTTTTTTTTCAAAATTTCTTGGACACTGGCGCACCCCTTCCAAAAATGGCCTTGGACCCTGAAAGGGTTAAGTGAGGAGAGGCTGTACACAATTCAGGTCCCCAATGTGTTGGTAAGTCAAGGATTTATTGTACGTATTTGTATTTGCAGGTGCCACTGACGGTGGAGAGCGTGTACAGACTACTGGCGTTATGTCCTTCACTGGAGCACCTGGGAATCTCCACCTGGGATGTCACCGAGGAAGAGTTCTTCAAGATCTGCGACGACGTCAAGAAGAACAACTACAACATATTGGTGTCGTAGATGCGCACGCGCACGAGCACGCACTCCTGTCTGTGCTCACGGATATCTCCAGTACACGGCCTCAAGCCCTGGCATTCATGCCCACGGACATTCCAGCATCCGTTCACCCTGACAACTGGTGCTCGCAGATACACAGGCATGTGCACACGCACATCGGCGATCACACAAACATTTACAACGTATCGCAGTGGTTGTACACTCTCAAATTAATTTACAAAGAAACCCAGTCAGCCCCTTGCAAAGCTTCTTTATACAGTATAATTTTTTCCAATTGAAAAAATTATGCAAAAATTAATATCACATGGAAAGACCTACACAGATGTGCCCTGCAATTTTGGTTGCACATTTTCAACATCATTTGCAAAAAAAATGAATCTAGAGATGAGCTTAAGAGCTTACTGTAATACAGTTATTTAAAATTATGATTGAAAAAATGCATTCAATATTGTATAGCACACGGGAAGACCTTCATAGTACGTGGCATTGCATTGTAAATGTATTTTTTTCATTGTAGTTACAAATAATCAGTATAGAGAGCTGACTGTAAATGCTTGTTGATACTGAGACACTAGAGCAATATTATAGACCCGTTGTCTACATTTTGACTTGTGAGTTTTAGGGCTCACTTACCGTGGGTTCAAGCCCCACCCAGTCCGTGGTGTGGAGAAACACAAAGGAAGAATTCTTTAAGACAATTTGAAGATAGGAAAACATAGGAATACAGTATATTTTCTCAAAGTTAAAGCAAAATAAAGATGCTTGTAATATCACTTGAAAATGGCCCTGGTTTCAATGTACAGTGGACCCCCTAAAATTGGCCTTGATCCATTCCAGGAGCTAGGCCTAAAATCAAACTGGCTGATTTCTGAACCATTATTTCCCATAAGAAATAATGTAAATACAATTAACCCATTCCAGACACCCAAAATTATTCACAAAAAATTAATTTTATAGAGAATAACTATAGTTTTACATACACAAAACACATAATAACAAAACATAATAACACATAATAACAAATAGTAATAATAAATAAAATAATAATAAATAACATTTACTTACCTTTATTGAAGAGACTTGCTGGCATCTGGAAGATAGGGAGGAGGAGAGGGTGAGGGCTTAGTTTTTGGAAGGGGAATCCACCTCCATAAGGACTTCAGGTATCAAAGCCCTATCTGGGGTTACTTCCCTTCTTAGTCTTTTAATGCCACTAGGACCAGCTTGAGAGTCACTAGACCCCCGTCTAGTGACTCCTCTGTTTCTTGTGCCTCTTTAACATGTTCCTGAAGTGCAATATGGCTCTGTCACTGAACTTGTTGCAGAGATGGCTTATTTCAGCTTGCTCAGGGTGAAATTCTTCAACGGAACTTTGGATATCATTCCACTTTGAACAAATTTTCTTAATCCGTGAAGAAGGCACCTCACCCTGTCCATCTTCCTCCTCCTGTGAAGCAATTTCCTCTACTGTGGTCTGATGCTGTTCCAGATGAAGCTTTTGCAGCTCTTCAGTGGTTAGGTCTACCCTGTGGTCCTCCACCAACTCTTCCACATCCTTGCCACTCACCTCCAACCCCAGGGACTTGCCCAATGCCACAATACCTTCCACAACAGGCACAGGGTCGTCAGGGTCAGGGTCAGCCTCAAACCCTTCAAAATCCCTCTGTTGGACACAATCCGGCCACAATTGTCTCCAAGCAGAGTTCAAAGTCCTGGAAGTCACTCCCTCCCAAGCCTTACCTATAAGGCTTATGCAATAGAGGATACTGAAGTAATCTTTCCAGAACTCTCTTAGGGTCAACTCAGTGTCCGAGGTCACTTCAAATCACTTTTGAAGCACTGCTTTTGTGACTGTGTTACAAATGACCTGCTGGTCCATGGGTTGGATGAGAGGAGTGGTGTTAGGAGGCAAGAACTTCAGTGTGATGAAATTGAAGTCCTCAGACAAATAGTCTGCCAAGTTGTGAGGATGAGCAGGAGCATTGTTCATAACCAGGAGGCACTTGAGTGGCAATTTCTTTTCCAGGAGGTATTTTTTCACTCCAGTGAACCATTCCAGGAAAATTGCCTTCATGACCCATGCCTTAGTGTTAGCCTTCCAAAACACACACAAATTATTTTTGTTCACATTGTATTTCTTGAACACTGGGATTTTCAGAGTGATACACCATCCTATGGAGAGGGAGCATGGACACTGGGATCGTCCCGCAGCTACTAAAAACAACAGACATAGCCCCGCTCCACAAAGGGGGCAGTAAAGCAATAGCAAAGAACTACAGACCAATTGCGCTAACGTCCCATATCATAAAAATCTTTGAAAGGGTTCTAAGAAGCAAGATCGCCACCCATCTTGATACCCATCAATTGCACAACCCAGGACAGCATGGGTTTAGAGCAGGCCGCTCCTGTCTGTCCCAACTACTGGACCACTACGACAAGGTCCTGGATGCTCTAGAAGATAAACAGAATGCAGATGTTATATACACAGATTTTGCAAAAGCCTTTGACAAGTGTGACCATGGTGTAATAGCACACAAAATGCGTGATAAAGGAATAACAGGAAAAGTTGGTAGATGGATTTATAATTTCCTAACACATAGAACACAAAGAGTAGTAGTCAACAGAGTAAAGTCTGAGGCAGCTACTGTGAAAAGCTCTGTTCCACAAGGCACAGTACTTGCTCCCATCCTATTCCTCATCCTCATATCAGACATTGACAGGGATATAAGCCACAGTGCTGTGTCTTCCTTTGCAGATGACACCCGAATCTGTATGACAGTGTCCACCGTTGAAGACACTGCAAGACTCCAAGCAGACATAAACCAAATCTTTAAATGGGCTGCAGAAAACAATATGAAGTTCAATGATGAGAAATTTCAATTACTCAGATACGGAAAACGTGAAGAAATTAAAATCTCATCGGAGTACAAAACTAATTCCAACCACACAATAGAGCGAAAAACTAATGTCAAAGACCTGGGAGTGTTCATGTCAGAGGATCTCACCTTCAAGGACCATAACAATGTAGCAATTGCATCTGCTCGAAAAATGACAGGATGGATAATGAGAACCTTCAAAACCAGGGATGCCAAGCCCATGTTGACACTTTACAGATCGCTTGTTCTATCTAGGCTGGAATATTGCTGCACACTAACTGCACCTTTCAAGGCGGGTGAAATTGCTGACCTTGAAAATGTGCAGAGAACCTTCACGGCACGCATAAGTGCGATAAACCACCTCAACTACTGGGAACGCTTGAAATTCCTAAACCTGTACTCTCTAGAACGCAGGCGGGAGAGATACATTATTATATACACATGGAAAATTCTCGAGGGCTTAGTACCAAACTTGCACACAAAAATCACTCCCTACGAAAGCAAAAGACTCGGCAGGCGATGTAACATTCCCCCAATGAAGAGCAGGGGTGCCACTAGCACGTTGAGGGACAACACAATAAGTGTGAGGGGCCCAAGATTGTTCAACTGCCTCCCAGCATACATCAGGGGGATTACCAACAAGCCCCTGGCTGTCTTCAAGCAGGCACTGGACAGGCACCTCAAGTCGGTACCTGATCAGCCGGGCTGTGGTTCGTACGTTGGACTGCGTGCGGCCAGCAGTAACAGCCTGGTTGATCAGGCTCTGGTCCAACAAGAGGCCTGGTCACGGACCGGGCCGCGGGGGCGTTGACCCCTGGAATTCTCTCCAGGTAGACTCCAGGCAGGTAGCATTACTACACAACATGAGAGTTAGCCTGTCTTTCATAGGCTTGTGTCCTGGCAGTGCCTTTTCCTCCTCTGTAATGTAGGTCCTCTTTGGCATTTTCTTCCAAAACAGGCCTGTTTCATCACAATTAAACACTTGTTGGGGTTTGAATTTTTCAGTGTCGACAAACCCCTTAAATTCAGTCACAAACTTTTCAGCAGTACGTTTGCCTGAACTGGCTGCTTCACCATGCCTTACAACACTGTGTATGCTACTACGTTTCCTAAATCTGTCAAACCAGCCTTTGCTGGCCTTAAAATCACTCGCATCAGCACTGGTTCCAGGCATTTTTTTGACAAGATCTGTGTGCAACTGCCTTGCCTTTTCACAAATTTTCGCCATGGAAACACTATCACCCGCTATCTGTTTTTCATTGATCCACACCACGAACAACTTCTCAACGTCATCCACTGTTTTTGATCTATTTTTGGCAAACATGTTTACACCTTTTGCAACATTAGCTTCCTTGAGTTCTTTTCTCTTTGCCAGGATAGAGGTGATATTAGATTTGTTTTTGTTGTACATCCTGGCAAGCTCCCCCACACGTACGCCATTCTCATATTTTTCTACTATCTCCTTCTTCAGTTCGATGGTGTTCCTCACTTTCTTTACCACAGGGGTGCCACTAGGAAGCTTCTTTGGACCCATGGTGACTTATTTCACAGTCACAATCAATAAACACAATAAATTTATTGTGAAATGTTTGAATGAGCGCTCTGGGTAATGTTTACTCAAAGGTAAATAATGCTAGACTGGCTCACGACATCTGCGCTGCGAGGCATGCAAGCGCGGGGCAGGCGGACAGGTCTGGTACGCGGGCTGATAATCGGGGAAGGGCCAATAATCGGGCAAAAATTGGCCGAAAAAAGCGATTGATTTTCGAGCTGGTCGATAATCAGACCATTCGATTTCCGGGAGTCCACTGTATAAATTTACAGTGGACCCTCGGTTAACGAAAAAACTTCATCCCAGAAGCCTGCTCAAGTGCCATTACTGAACGAATTTACTTCCTTAAGAAATAATGTCCGTAGGTTAGTCTATTTCAGACTCCCAAAATACAT
>WNWK01024643.1:0-29473 GCA_009830355.1 Cherax destructor
GGGAAATAGGACTAACAACACTGGAGGATAGAAGGGTTAGAGGAGACATGATAACGACATACAAAATACTGCGGGGAATCGACAAGGTAGACAGTGACAGGATGTTCCAGAGAGGGAACACAGAAACAAGGGGACACAACTGGAAGCTGAAGACTCAGATGAGTCAAAGGGATGTTAGGAAGCATTTCTTCAGCCATAGAGTAGTCAGGAAGTGGAACAGTCTAGCGAACGATATAGTGGAGGCGGGAACCATACATAGTTTTAAGACAAGGTATGATAAAGCTCATGGAGCAGGGAGAGCAGAGACCCAGTAGCGGACAGCGAAGAGGCGGGGCCAGGAGCTGAGTCTCGACCCCTGCAACCACAATTAGGTGAGTACACACACAGTATGTACTTGCATACAACTAGGACATCACTAAGCTGCTAATGCGTACTGGCATATTTAGGGTGGACAATGAGGCTATCCTTAAGTATCCTGGAAAGTATTCAGCCCAATCCATCAGGCTGAGTCACTGACAACTGGACATTCAACTATATAATGACAGTGTGTGGGGAAGGCAGAGGGGTGATGAATGTTGGGGTGACGGGAGGGGGAAGGGAAGTCACAGAGGGGTGATGAGGAATGTTGGAGGGGAGGGGGAAAGGAAGTCACAGAGGGGTGATGAGGAATGTTGGGGTGACGGGAGGGGGAGGTTAAGTCACAGAGGGGTGATGAGGAATGTTGGAATGAGTGGAGGAGGAAGGGAAGTCACAAAGGGGTGATGAGGAATGTTGGGGTGACGGGAGGGGGAAGGGAAGTCACAGAGGGGTGATGAGGAATGTTGGGGTGACGGGAGGGGGAGGTTAAGTCACAGAGGGGTGATGAATGTTGGGGTGACGGGAGGGGGAAGGGAAGTCAGGGGTGTTAGAAAACACAGATTTACTGTTCAAAGCTCATATTATAACCTGCCCTTTCATGTGCAAGATAATTAGGATGATTTATCTAGTACTTCCGATAAAGGGGCAGACAAATACACACCTAGATAAGTAGACATGACATGGCTAAACCACATCACACCATCGACAGTTAAGAACGAGCTAGAAGCCTACCCCAACACTCAGCAAGACACAGGAAACATCCTGCTCTGTACACACCTGGATTAAAACTAAATCATATACACAAAGTGACAGCCCATCCTCTTAATAAGAAACAATATTCCACGGTTTCTAAGACAGTAACATAGGTGACTTTAACGAGCCTTAAACAGTGACTGTATGACATAGATCGTTCTAATAAGCTCGGTGGTACCCGTTTTCTGTTCCCGCATCAGATCATTTTACTGTCTTTCAATTCAGTTATTGGAGTTTTGCTATGTTAAAATTGGTTAATTTTTACTGAGAAGACACTAACCTAAATATAAGCTCAACAACGTAAATCGAGAAACTGACTGCAAACCGTACTGAGAAATCCACAGAATTTACGATGCTGAGTTGAAAGTGACTTACAATATTAACCTTAAAACAACTAGGACATACTCGCCTAGAGCAGACATGACAGCAGCACACACAGCACCAACTGACTTAACTATGTTTAAAACGATCTATGATATAATACATTTATTGTCGTGTGAAAACAATGATCTGGTACACAAATCTTTATCTCTGCTGATGTGACTTTTGGATCACCTGAATATCCCATCTAAGGAAAGTTAAGAAAAAGTTATGTAATTTCTTAAGAGGTTTCGTAGAGCCAGTTATTTTATATTACGCAAAAACTAGCAAGCTAAGGTTAGTTTACTACATTAGTTTTGGCGCAACAAAAGTAAAAGATAAGTTTAGTTAGCAGTATTCCATGGGAGGGGCTTGAGTCCTCAGGCGCTCTGGAATATTGAAATGGCACATAAAAATAAACGTGAAGCACACAGTCCTATCTGTGACATTCCTCTTACCAGTTTCAAGGGTTCTTCAACCTCTTTTTCTCCTTGCCCTCCTCATTTGTCACCCTCAGTTTCTTAACTCGGAAATTTCCAAACACTTTGATATTTTCAGCCAGCCTGGAGATATTTTTACAAGCCCAATATTATTGTGAGCTGTACATACGTGTTTAACAATTCAAAAACTATCTGAATTATTTACAAACATTATCTCTCAGTTCAAAAAAGGATTTGAACCCGCACACACTGCATCATAGTACACTACTTTCCCACAAAGCCAGACCCCGCTATAAATATGGGCGCCTAGCCAATGCAAGGCGTTGTTGGGAGCCCTTCACCGGCATCAAGGCCCCTTAAGACCTAATTTGCCCGAAATGCTCAGCATAACAAGGGGCTTTCTATATAGTAGTATGTCATTGATGTCAGCTAGGACTGTATACCTTGTACATGTACTTGTAGTAAATAAAGATATTATTATTATCATTATCATCATTAAATTATTGTAAACTTATCTAAAATATATTTAATTGGATTAGGCTAAATTAAATTGCGCTTATTATAATAAGGTTAGGTAGGTTTTCTAAGGTTCTTTTGGTACAAAATTATTAATTTTTACTTTAACATAAATGAAGAAATATATCTTTAAACGTTTAAGAGAAAATTTTAGTAAGGACTTAATTTTAAATGAGTTCTTGCTTACTGACCAATTTTATCTATTCGGCACGATATATTAAATTGTATTATATATATAATGTATTCCCCTAGATCCCTTTGGGTAGTAGTGAGCTATCTTAAACCAACGTAACATGCGGAGGTTGACCGGGAGTTATCTGATTGCTAAGATAACTCAACACATGTTTTGAACTATGTGCATAGATATGGGGTAGCAGATACATGTTGCTGGTAGGACATTTATTAAGGTTTCTGGGGAAGTAAAATTGTTTTATAAGTTTTGCAGGTTTTCCTCCCAGGGAAAAGTTGGGTAACGGACATTATATGCCATACCTGCCTTCCCTAAGTACATTGAGTTTGTACGTTGGATTGCGTGCGACCAGTAATAACAGCCTAGTTGACCAGGCCCTGATTCACCGGGAGGCGTGGTCGAGGACCGGGGCGAGTGGGCGTTGACCTCGTGAACAAACTCCAGGTAGTGAATCCACATGTTGGGTAACGAAAGCCAGAAACTAAAGTTTTATTAACGACTGTTACTCTTCTCTCGCTCTGTACATCCTTTATACATTCACATTTTCTTTACAGAGTGGGTTACGTTGTGTAGCGGCACACGACACCCTACACCGACACCGAGCACATCTGAGGCGCACATCAACCAGATAACTGCTGCAGCATATGGGCGCCTGCCAAACCTGAGAATAGCGTTCCGATACCTCAGTAAGGAATCGTTCAAGACACTGTACACTGTGTACGTCAGGCCCATACTGGAGTATGCAGCACCAGTTTGGAACCCACACCTGGTCAAGCACGTCAAGAAATTAGATTAAATGCAAAGGTTTGCAACAAGGCTAGTTCCAGAGCTAAGGGGAATGTCCTACGAAGAAAGGTTAAGGGAAATCGGCCTGACGACACTGGAGGACAGGGGTTAGGGGAGACATGATAACATAAAATACAGCGAGGAATTGACAAGGTGGACAGAGACAGGATGTTCCAGAGATGGTACACAGAAACAAGGGGTCACAATTAGAAGTTGAAGACTCAGATGAGTCAAAGAAATGTTAGGAAGTATTTCTTTAGTCATAGAGTTGTCAGGAAGTGGAATAGTCTGGCAAGTGATGTAGTGGAGGTAGGAACCATACATAGTTTTAAGACGAGGTATGATAAAGCTCATGGAGCAGGGAGAGGACCTAGTAGCGATCAGTGAAGAGGCGGGACCAGGAGCTATGGATCGACCCCTGCAACCACAAATAGGTGAGTACATCACAATCTCCTACACTCGGACACCCACAACGTATCCTTGCTATGCATAGCACCATAATTGTTTTCAAGAACTATCTAAAGCAAACGTGGTGAAAACTGCAAACCTGCTGTTTTGCAGCTTAGATTAAATCAAAACTATAAAACCTCAGTAGGTGTCTAGCTTAATGTTAATCATAGCTTAATGACGTTATTACATTAGTTGAGCGTCATTGAACACATCACATTCGTATCGTCTTCATTGATTTAAAAGTTACATAACGTCCCCAACTAAATGCAAATTAGCTTAGAGATGTCTTGCTAATCCAAAGTTTGGTCACTGCCCAAACTGGATTTCAGCACACTCGGAACAACTAAAACACTGACATTCCAGAATCAGATTCACTAGAAATCAGAATTGTGATTTCCTTAGGCTTGTCACCAGGTATAAACTTTAAACAGTTTAGTCGCTTGTATAAGCAAAATAACACAAGAGTTTAGACGTAGGCTACACAGAAGCAAACGGACCTCACATAATTAGGTGTGGTGGAGAGCATAACAAAGAGCATTCACACAGCGACACAACACACTGCCTGATACTTGGGTACTGGCTCCCAACACAACCACGCTCGCCACCTCCCTCTCTCAGCTGACTAACGTTGCCGCTGTTGCAACTACTGTTGGCTAACATTGGTACTTATGCTGCTGCTGCTGCTGTTGACTAACGTTTCTGTTGCCGCCACTGCTATTGGTTAACACTGGTGCTGCTGCCGCTGTTGCAATGGCTGTTGACTATGTTGCTACTGCCTGCAGCTACTTAAGTTATTTCTGCTAATGTTGCTTACACTGCCACAGGTTACTGAATAAATGACAAATGGATAAAAGGGAATAAATAAAGTCGATGTCTTGCTAAACTATATTCAAATTAAGAAAATACCTAATATAATTTTGCTTTGTTAAACAGTTCAAAAACTCTTATTAGGAAATGCCTAGCATAAGCGTTTGTACGTAAGATAGCTACTGACTCAAGCTAAGCAGACTCTACTCTCACCCACGAATACATACAAAGTCAAACCCATTGTGCATCACAATGAAATGAGTTGATTAAAACGTGTTTGGAGACTAACATCATCAATAGATGACAAGATGTTGTCACTGCTAGATTAAAGCTACAGTAGAATCTAAAAGTAGTCCAGAAAATTAAAACCTTTTGAGGTAGATCCAAACAGATCTCATGTGTTGTAAAATGAGTTAATTGTTAATGATAAATGAAATCCTGAGACTGTATCCACACTTTGTATTCTTTGCTGAAGGTGCTTTCAACAAATAGGCTAACCGTATCACAGGACGTCAAAACTAAGTGTAGTGTAGTGTAGTTAATGTAGCATGTATTATTGCAGATGTATGGCTGTTTATAACCAGCACTATTACTGGGAAAAAAACAAAACAGAAGAAACTTTTCCACAACGATTCCCAAATGTTGTACATGTGTCTCATTCTTCAACTTGTCGATTTTCTAAACCAATTACATTATGTGTCAGACACAGCAACATCTTGGTGTCTTCATACAGGGAATTCTTCAATGTTTGCCTAACCTATAGGCATTACCTACTTACACTAGTGGATTTTTCCACTGGTGACTCCGCCGCCTGCTGCGTCAACTCACCTGCCTGCAGTATATAAATCTCTTCTCCACACACATGCTGTACATCTACTATGGGTTAATATTTTAACCAAAATTTTTAAAGGTGTGGACGGGTAAGCCAGCAAAAGGCCTCAGTCAGATGACCAAGCACTCCAGCTGCAGGTCGTCATATGACTAAAACCCGCGTCAGGAAACACTTGTCCTGTTTCCTGACAAACCTACCTAACCTAACACATGTACTTTTCTCAAGATTGATGGATTGAACACATCGAATCCAGGTTAAGGGACTGATTACCTCAAACTTATCTTCTATCGTTCCTCTCTGCATTGGACTGAAGAAGCCACTGGCTGGCGAAACGTTTCCATAATAAAGATTCAACAATGTTGCACAAGTATCTCATTTTTCATTTTGTCGGTTTTCTAAATCATTTACATCAGAGGTCCCCAACCTGGGGCCCGCGGGCCCCATGTGGCCCTTCTAGGAAATGGATGCGGCCTTCACATTAAATTATGAATTCACTTTTATGTAGGTTCCACACTGAACAATGTCAACAAAACCGTGCGGCCCTCATCGCACATTTGACCATCAAATGTGGCTCACATTTGATGGTTACTTGATATGTCTGCAGAGGCCCGCGGAAGGCATCATATTGGGAACAGAGGAGCAAATGCACTGATGTAACCCCTGTGTCGCAAACCCCACAAAACTGCCTCTCTATATCGTCTAGCCTCAGGTAGTGCAGGACGTCACGTGTACAACATAACTGTAATTTGGAATCACCACATCCACCTTACGAGACCTATAATTAACTGAATAACTGAACTACTATATAATGAGACTGAGAACTATTAAAAGGCTCAACGAATTCAGTATTAATAAAAAAAAACTGAAATCTCGAGACTAGCCATCATCTTCAACTAAATAATTAACATCCCTTTGATGGTAGTGGAATCCAAGCACTGACACAAGTATCCCAAACATACAAATACAGGGGTCTGACCCAGGACAAGTTGCTGGTGCACAATAAACTAGCTTCCCAGAGAGAACAAAAAGCAATAAAAAAAAAAAGTTTTATGAATATGCTGCTTCTCGTACGAATAACACTTTTGTCCCGGGGATAATATTACTGAAGTACTTAACGTCCGTTCCTGAATATTACACTTGTGTGCTTCACAACTTCTGAACGGTCAAGGTAACTCGGGAGCAACAACAAAAATTAGAGAAAATAAAGGTCTAGGCCACAGTGATCAAAAATCATATAGCCGAAATAACCATATCGCTGACTAACTAGAATTAAGAAATAATATATTAACTTTGGAGTCTACTAGTGATAAATCAAACAAGGATAAATATATTATTTTCAACAATGTGAAAAACAATAACCAGTAAAAAAATATTTAAATATATTTACAACCTATATAGAAAAGAACAAAGAAAAGGCGCCGGGATGGTTGGAAGGCAGAGTGCACAAACACGCGCGCGCGCACATTCACTCTCTCCCCCTCCCTCCCTCTGCCCTTCCTCCACACACACTACTACACTACTGTGAGAACATATGTTGTGCATACACACACATGCACATGAATCTTTGCCAACTAGGTGAGTACACATATACACACATACATACACAAACATACACACACATACACACACACACACACACACCCCGATGGCATGGTGGCTAGCGCTCTTGCTTCACGCACGGAGGGCCCGGGTTCAATTCCCGGCGGGGCCGAAACATTTCGAAGTGTTTCGTTACACACACACACACACACATACTTACAACAGGCCTAGTGTCTAATCGACATGTGCCTAGGACAAAATGGTAACTAACAATATCTTGCTGCCAATTTTGTCAAGGCTGGGAACCAAAGCAGTCACAGTACTAGGGGGAGAGAGCACAACTTTGTAGTACCCACAGTCAGTGGCCAGGTTTCAAACACCTTTCATTGTACAGCAATAAAGGAATGGAACAGACTGCCTGCACATGTCAAAGCCAGTCATAGCATGAGCCAGTTCAAGAAGAGAGCCAAAAGGTACCTAATGAATGTAGCGACTGAAAGGGAGGAGAATGATTTTTTATTTTTTAACACATGTAAATGTAAATAACTCTTTTTACCTTATTCCTAGTATATATCCTTTATAGTATAATAACATATATCTCCTACAGTGTATAATATTAAGGTATTAAAAGGACCCCAATGGAAATAAGTCACTTTGTCTGACTTTTTTGGGTTATCCTGGGTGGTTCTCTACACATATGCTGCTATGTATGATAATCTATGTAACTGTATTTGTGTATACCTGAATAAACTAACTAACTTACTTATCCCACACTCCTCCCTCTCACTCTTACTCACTCACTCACTCACTCACTCACTCTCTCTCTCTCTCTCTCTCTCTCTCTCTCTCTCTCTCTCTCTCTCTTCCTCTCCTTCTCCACTTCCTCTTCCTTCTTAACAGAAGAAAGAAGGAACACTGCCTACAATCAACCACACGAAAACACACAAGTTTTCTTTCTGTGGTGACCAAAACAATGCGTTGCCAAAGAGCAGGACGGAGAACCAGGGGACTGGTGGATGAGCCTGTGAGGGAAGATTGGGTGGCAGAGCTCACGAAAAAGGAAGGAAGAGTGGAGAAGGAAGCTAGAATTGCTTAGAAACAAAATGGAGAGGATAGCTGCAGAGAGCAGGAAGGGAAAACTTATGAAGGGAAAACTTATGAAGCAAGACAGGAGAAAAAAAGTGATTGAAAGTATCATGAAAGCAATAGGAGATGATGACACGACCCAGTTGACAAATTTTCTGAGAATAGGATGGTCTGCAAGAGGTAAAAAATGGCCAGTCAAAGTGATTTTCATAGCAGAATCAGCTCAAAACAGGATTCTACAGGAGAAAGCACGACTAAGGGACATACCGAAGTACCAGAGGGTGTACCTTGACCACGACAGAACACAAGGCAGAAACTGAAAGACAAGGTACAAAGACGAAAGGAGGAACGAGAGGCAAAGATGGAGATGAGGAGGAGAACCCAGACTCAGGAGGAAGAGCAAATACAACCTCCCTCACAACCACCCACACAAGCACCTTAACCACAACCACCTCAATGCAACCAAACAATCTAACCCGAAGCCCACACACTGTACCCTCTGCCCCACCCCCCCTCATCACAAACTCCACCACCACAGCAATCCCCCATCGTTCCCCTCCAGGTCTCCTGCTCCCCCAACCCCAACGTTCTCCCCAGAACACAGTTTTAGAAAAGAAGTTGAAGGTTTGGAATACGAATGTGGATGGAATAACAAATAAATGTGAGCAGTGGCATGAAAGAATCAAGGATCATAGTAGTCACAGAAATGAAACTCACGCAATCTTCCCAGAGGGAAGCAGAGGGAAGAGGAGGAGTTGCACTACTCATTAAAAACTGATGGGGATTTGAGGAAATGGAAGGGACAAAATTGGTGAAAGGGACTACTTAGGTACAATTCAGTCTGGGGGACATAATGTAGTCATTGCAGTGATGAATAACCCACCACAAAACGGCAGGAGGCCAAGAGAAGAATATGAAGAGAGCAATGGACACACTAGCTGAGGTGGCCAGAAGAGTTCACATGGGTAGAGCAAAGTTACTAGTTATGGGTGATTTCAATCACAAGGAGATTGATTGGGAAAACCTGGAGCCTAATGGAGGTCCTGAAACATGGAGAGCCAAGATGCTGGAAGTGGTACTGGAAAATCCCATGCATCAACATGTTAGGGACACTACCAGAGAGAGACGGGAGGATGAACCAGCAAGACTGGACCTTGTGTTCACCCTGAGTAGCTCGGATATTGAGGACATCACATATGAAAGGCCCCTTGAAGCTAGTGATCATATGGTTCTGAGCTTTGAATACATAGTTGAGTTACAAGTGGAGAAGGTAGCAGGAATAGGATGGGAGAAACCAAACTACAAAAGGAGGAACTACACAGGCATGAGGAACTTCCTGCAAGAGGTTCAGTGGGAAAGAGAATTGGTAGGAAAATAAACGAAATGGAATACGTGACAACAAATTGTAAGAAGGCAAATGAGAGGTTTGTTCTCAAGGGCAACAGAAATAATAGGAAGACCAGAACGAGCCCTTGGTTCACCCAAAAGTGTAGGGAGGCAAAGACTAAGTGTACTGGAGAATGGAAAAAGTACAGAAGACAAAGAACCCAGGAAAATAAAGAGATTAGTCAAAGAGCCAGAAACGAATGTGCACAGATAAGGAGGGAGGCCCAGCAACAGTACGAAAACAACATAGCATCGAAAGTCAAGTCTGGCCCAAGCTGTTGGATAGCCACATCAGGAGGAAAACAACAGTCAAGAGCCAGGTTATCAGGTCAAGGAAGGAAGGTGGGGAGTTCACAAGAAACGACCAAGAAGTATGTAAGAAGCTCAACATGAGATTTTAAGAAATACTCGACACAGTTCCTCACAAGAGATTAGTGCAAAACCTAGAGGATCAGGCACGCATAACAGGAAAGGCACTGCAATGGATCAGTGAATACCTGACAGGGAGGCAACAACGAGTCACGGTACGTGATGAGGTGTCAGAGTGGGTGCCTGTGACGAGCGGGTTCCACAGGAGTCAGTCCTAGGACCAGTGCTGTTTTTGGTATATGTGAGAAACATGACGGAAGGGATAGACTCACAAGTGTCCCTGTTTGCAGATGATGTGAAGTTAATGAGGAGAATTAAATGGGATGAGGATCAGTCAGCACTACAAAAGAGACCTGGACCGGCTGCAAGCCTTGTCCAGCAACTGGCTCCTCAAATATGACCCCGCCAAATGCAAAGTCATGAATATCGGGGAAGGGCAAAGAAGACCGTAGACAGAGTATAGGCTAAGTGGTCAAAGACTGCAAACCTCACTCAATGAAAAGGATCTTGGGGTGAGTATAATACCGAGCACATCTCCTGAGGCACACATCAACTAGATAACTGCTGCAGCATATGGGCGCCTGGCAAACCTAAGAATAGCATTCTGATACCTCACTAAGGAATCGTTCAAGACACTGTACACCATGTACGTCAGGGCCATATTGGAGTATACAGCACCAGTTTGGAACCAACACCTAGTCAAGCACGTCAAGAAATTAGAAAAAGTGCAAAGGTTTGCAACAAGACTAGCCCCAGAGCTAAGAGAAGTGTCCTACGAAAAAAGGTTAAGGGAAATCGGCCTCACGACACTGGAGGACAGGGGTTAGGGGAGACATGATAACCACATATAAAATACTGTGAGGAATTGACAAGGTGAACAAAGACAGAATTCTGATATCATAATGAAGGAAAGAGTTAGAGAAGGCAAATGTTTTTTTTACAGAGGTTACCAGGAATGGTCATAAGCTCATACTGCGCTCAACTTTATACACCAAAAAACTAAATTCAGGTCTCACAAATTAGTGTTGATCAGGAGGCCAAGAGCACTATACTTCAGAATGTGAGGGGTCAAAATTCCAAATATATCACAGGCTCAGTATGCGAGGAGGTACGTAATTACCTATTTGTAGCTACAGGAGCACAGCCATGCTCGTGGTGGCCCCTCTTCCGTATTTAATCTATCACCTAGCTGTGCGCGTGTGCGCGCGCGCGCGCGAGAGAGAGAGAGAGAGAGGAGTAAGACGGAGAGGAGTAGAGGAGAAACAAAGACCGTAGACTTGTTGGAAGTAAGATAGCGGAGAGGGTGAAATAAATTTGCCAGGGAGAAGGAGACTTTAATAGCCAACGCTGCAAGGGTGATACTGTGCTCAGGAATAGAAGGTAATCAAGTTTGATCCAGGAAAGGCATGACTTTAATGCTTTAATGTCTTGGATCAAAAAAGCCCTTCAGCAGCATCAAGGCACACCCCACCCTCATCCTCTGAAGCTTTTGTTGATATTTGTGATCTTCTGGTCTGTGGCTGTTAGTGTAGAGTATCTTCCTCCCCGCTATTACCATAAACTGTCATGAACTTTTATGTAAACTGAACCAGTCTCTCTACCAACTTCTAGATAAACCAGGCTGTGATGGATATGTGAGCAGCAGGATGCTAACAACAACGCCTGATTGACCAGCAAGCACCAAACAAACCTGACCCAGGGACGGGTTGCGAGAGTAAGAAAATTCTGGAAACCCGTCACAGGTACATGAAAGACGGCTGTCTAGTTTCGTTTCGTTTCGTTTCGTTTCGTTCGTTCGTTCGTTCGTTCGTTCGTTCGTTCGTTCGTTCGTTCGTTCGTTCGTTCGTTCGTTCGTTCGTTCGTTCGTTCGTTCGTTCGTTCGTTCGTTCGTTCGTTCGTTCGTTCGTTCGTTCGTTCAGTTCGTTCGTTCGTTCGTTCGTTCGTTCGTTCGTTCGTTCGTTCGTTCGTTCGTTCGTTCGTTCGTTCGTTCGTTCGTTCGTTCGTTCGTTCGTTCGTTCGTTCGTTCGTTCGTTCGTTCGTTCGTTCGTTCGTTCGTTCGTTCGTTCGTTCGTTCGTTCGTTCGTTCGTTCGTTCGTTCGTTCGTTCTCTCCTCTCTTCTCTTCTCTCTCTCCTATCATATGCGCCTTCTGGTTTCAAGTCAGTATTCATTACATTTTTTTTACAACCATTCTTAACCTGTCGGTCAGTATTCTTAACCGTCTGGTCAGTATTCTTAACCTGTCTGGTCAGTATTCTTAACCTGTCTGGTCAGTATTCTTAACCTGTCTGGTCAGTATTCTTAACCTGTCTGGTCAGTATTCTTAACCTGTCTGGTCAGTATTCTTAACCGGTCTGGTCAGTATTCTTAAATTGTCTAGTCAGTATTCTTAACCGGTCTGGTCAGTATTCTTAAATTGTCTAGTCAGTATTCTTAACCGGTCTGGTCAATATTCTTACCGTCTGGTCAATTCTAACTCTCGGTCATATTCTAACCGTATGGTCATATTCTTAACCTTGTGTCAGTATTCTTAACCTTGTGGTCAGTATTCTTAACCTGTGTGGTCAGTATTCTTAACCTGTCTGGTCAGTATTCTTAACCTGTATGGTCAGTATTCTTAACCTGTTGGTCAGTATTCTTAACCTGTTGGTCAGTATTCTTAACCTGTTGGTCAGTATTCTTAACCTGTTGGTCAGTATTCTTAACCTGTGTGGTCAGTATTCTTAACCTGTGGTGGTCAGTATTCTTAACCTGTTGGTCAGTATTCTTAACCTGTGTGGTCAGTATTCTTAACCTGTGTGGTCAGTATTCTTAACCTGTTGGTCAGTATTCTTAACCTGTGTGGTCAGTATTCTTAACTTGTCTGGTCAGTATTCTTAACCTGTCTGGTCAGTATTCTTAACCGTTGGTCAGTATTCTTAACCTGTGTGGTCAGTATTCTTAACCTGTTGGTCAGTATTCTTAACCTGTGTGGTCAGTATTCTTAACCTGTCTGGTCAGTATTCTTAACCTGTGGGCAGTATTCTTAACCTGTTGGTCAGTATTCTTAACCTGTATGGTCAGTATTCTTAACCTGTAATGTCAGTATTCTTAACCTGTGTGGTCAGTATTCTTAACCTGTATGGTCAGTATTCTTAACCTGTATGGTCAGTATTCTTAACCTGTATGGTCAGTATTCTTAACCTGTATGGTCAGTATTCTTAACCTGTGGTGTCAGTATTCTTAACCTGTGTGGTCAGTATTCTTAACCTGTGTGGTCAGTATTCTTAACCTGTGTGGTCAGTATTCTTAACCTGTGTGGTCAGTATTCTTAACCTGTGTGGTCAGTATTCTTAACCTGTCTGGTCAGTATTCTTAACCTGTGTGGTCAGTATTCTTAACCTGTGTGGTCAGTATTCTTAACCTGTGTGGTCAGTATTCTTAACCTGTGTGGTCAGTATTCTTAACCTGTTGGTCAGTATTCTTAACCTGTGGGTCAGTATTCTTAACCTGTGTGGTCAGTATTCTTAACCTGTTGGTCAGTATTCTTAACCTGTATGTGTCAGTATTCTTAACCTGTGTGGTCAGTATTCTTAACCTGTATGGTCAGTATTCTTAACCTGTGGGTCAGTATTCTTAACCTGTGGTCAGTATTCTTAACCTGTGGTCAGTATTCTTAACCTGTGGGTCAGTATTCTTAACCTGTGTGGTCAGTATTCTTAACCTGTGTGGTCAGTATTCTTAACCTGTGTGGTCAGTATTCTTAACCTGTGTGGTCAGTATTCTTAACCTGTGTGGTCAGTATTCTTAACCTGTGTGGTCAGTATTCTTAACCTGTGTGGTCAGTATTCTTAACCTGTATGGTCAGTATTCTTAACCTGTGGTGTCAGTATTCTTAACCTGTGGTGTCAGTATTCTTAACCTGTGTGGTCAGTATTCTTAACCTGTGTGGTCAGTATTCTTAACCTGTGGGTCAGTATTCTTAACCTGTGTGGTCAGTATTCTTAACCTAGCTATGTGGGTCAGTATTCTTAACCTGTGTGGTCAGTATTCTTAACCTGTTGGTCAGTATTCTTAACCTGTTGGTCAGTATTCTTAACCTGTTGGGAGATTTTAACCTTTGGTCAGTATTCTTAACCTGTTGGGCAGTATTCTTAACCTGTGTGGTCAGTATTCTTAACCTGTATGGTCAGTATTCTTAACCTGTGGTGTCAGTATTCTTAACCTGTGTCAGTATTTTAACCTGTCAGTATTCTTAACCTGTATGGTCAGTATTCTTAACCTGTGGTGTCAGTATTCTTAACCTTTGTATGGTCAGTATTCTTAACCTGTGTGGTCAGTATTCTTAACCTGTGTGGTCAGTATTCTTAACCTGTTTGTTTTAGTGCAGCGTACAATCACCTGCAACACTTGCAGATTTAATGATTGTATTAACCGTGTGGTGCTAGGGCAGCTTTTGCTCAAACTAAGATGGAGCCCTTGTAAAGGGATTTTTAGCGCTTAATTTTAATAATAATAATAATAATAATAAAAAGATGGGACTTACACGGACGATAGTAAAGAAATGAGTGAGATACTGACGTCTCAGTATGACATTTAGTGAGCCATAAATCAGACTTAAGATCGACAGTCCAGTTAAATTTTCAAGGACGAGTCTCAAAAACCTGTTAATGTATGAGAAATTTCTGACAGAACCGTAACTCCACTGGATTTTGAAAAAAACACTGACAACATGCCCATGTAAACTTGTTGGTTCAGAGAACCGACAAGTTGATAAATTAGACACATATGCAACACTTGGGTATCTTTATTGAGGAAACGTTTCGCCACACAGTGGCTTCATCAGTCCATACAAAGGAGAATCGTGAAGATTAGGAGGAGTTTGAGGTAATCAGTCCCTCGGCCTTGAGTCGATGTAGCCAGTCCATCAATCTGGAAAAGAATACAGCATATGTGCGAAGGAGAAGCTTATATACCGTAGGCGGGAGAGGTGCAACAGTCGTAGGTGGTGTCACATTTGTCCAATGTGGAAGTAGGTCGTGCCCAAGTTAGGCACATATGCTGTATTCTTTTCCAGATTGATGGACTGGCTACATCGACTCAAGGCCGAGGGACTGATTACCTCAAACTCCTCCTGATCTTCACGATTCTCCTTTGTATGGACTGCTGAAGCCACTGTGTGGCTTCACTGTGGATGCACTGGAGGACAAATAGAGTGCAGATGTAGTATACACAGACATTGCAAAAGCCTTCGACAAGTGTGATCATGGTGAAACAGCGCACAAAATGCATGCTAAAGAAATAAATGGGAAAGTGGGCAGATGACTCTAACTTCTAACCAAAAGAACACAAAGAGTAATGGTAGAGTTAAGTCAGAGGTTGTCACATTGAAATGTTCTCGCCCCTATCATTTTCCTCATCCTCATATTTGACAGACAGAAATGTAAACCATAGCACCGTGTCACCCTTTGCAGATGATACTAAAATCTGCATAAGTGTCCTCCACTGAGGACACGGTAAACCTCCAAGCGGATATAAACCAAGTTTTCCAATGGGCAGAGGAAAACAATATGATGTTCAAGGAGGATAAATTTCAGTTATTCCATTATGGAAAACATGAAGAAATATTAGCTAGAACAGAATATAAAACAAATTTTAACCACACAATAGAGCGAAAGACTAACATCAAGAACTTGGGAGTGATAATGTCAGAGGATCTCACCCTCAAAGATCACAACAGAGTCACTATCGAATCTTGAGGAAAATGACAGGATGGATAATGAGAACTTTCAAAAGAAGAGATACCATGCCAATGATGATGCTCTTTAAGTCATTAGTTCACTCTAGGCTGGAATACTGCTGTAGTTAACAGCCCTATTCAAGGTGAAATTGCAAATAAAGAGTGTACAGACCCCCTTCACTGCACGTATAAGTTCAGTCAAGCACTTTAATTAGTGGGAACATTTAATGTCCCTTGAACTGTACTCCCTGGAACCCAGGCAAGAAAGATGCATCATAATCTACAACTGGAAAAATCCTAGAGGAAGCGATCCCAAATCTGCACACAGAAATCACTCCCTACGAAAGCAAAACACTCGGCAGACAGTGCAACATACCCCCAATAAAAAGCAAGGGTGCCTTGAGTACAAAGAAAAAACACAGTAGTATGTGTCCAGGGACCAAGACTGTTTACAACCTCCCAAAAGACCCCTAGTTGTCTTCAAGAGGGAACTGGACAGATACCTAAATTCAGTGCCCGACCAACTGGGCTGTGGTTGGTAAGCTGGAATGTGTGCGGCCAGCAGTAACAGCCTGGTTGATCAGGCTATGATCCACCGGGAGGCCTCGTCGAGAATCAGGCCGCGGGTGCGCTGACCCCCGGAACGACCTCCAGGTAGACTCCAGGAACACGAGGTTATAATGTAAGTGCAGCAGACAACACTAATGAGGTGATAATGTTGGTGCAGCAGACAACACTAACAGGAGGTTATAATGACGTTGGTGCAGCAGACAACACTACCTCAAGGTAATGGTGTTGTTGGTACAGCAGACAACATTAGTACTAGGTTATAGTATTGTTGGTACAGCAGATAACACTATAACGTTACTATAAGATGTGACTGGTTTCAAGAATTCTGGTCAATTCGAAGCCAGATCCTCTGTTTATTAAGTTAATTTAGGTACAGATGCACACAGGCACAATTACTAGGCTGCTGCTGCTGCTGCTGCTGCCAGTGCACCGCATGCCTTCATAACCATCACAACCTGAATCATTTGGCTCTTGTAAAAGACAGTGTAGTTTCCTCTTGAAAACGTCTACCTTCGTTTCGTCGCCATCATTTACATCACCCACAACTTATCAACGTTACTTTCTGTCATTTATTTACTACTTCACTCGCTCACTTTTGTTATTATATGGAGCCACAGCTTTTTTTATTTTGCCTCAATAACAAACTTTATTGGAATTCTTCACACCGAGTGTAAATAACCCAGGATAACCCAGTAAGTTTAATAAATGCGGCTCATTTTCATTGGTGGCTCTGTTTTAGCTCCTTCCTTAGGATGCAACCTACAACACTCGACCACCACCTTGGTGTTTTATTTACTACCAAGTAACAGGGGTCAACTGGTACTAAAATATTTGTCAATGTGTTCCGTCTGGTGTTGGGTTCCACCCCACACTACTTTGGTACTGAGTGGTGGAGGGAGGGAGGGAGGGGGAGTGTGTGTGTACGGGAGAAGAGGGAGGAGGAGAGGAGAGAGGAGAGAGAGAGAGAGAGAGAGAGAGAGATATTACATTAGTTCCTACCACCACCAGTGATACCTTCTGACTAACATCGTCAGGAACGGCACCTCATTGAAATGAAACATCACCGGGCCATCAGCGCAAGATAGGGGATGGTATAAAAGCACCTCTATGTGGACAGGCAGTAGAGACAGGAGCCGTGAAAGCATTGTCCAGTACCAGGAGGCACTTGAGTCCCAATTTCTTTTCCATGAGGTATTTCTTCACACTAGGGCTAAACACTCCAGTCAACCATTCCTTGAAAATCTCCGTAGTGACCCATGCCTTGGTGTTAGCCTTCCAATGCACACACAAATTATTCTTGTCAACATTGTGTTTCTTGAAGGGTCTGGGATTTTCATAGTGATACACCAGTAAAGGCTTCACTTTAAAATCACAAATGACATTGGCACACATCATAAGAGTTAGCCTGTCTTTCATAGGCTTGTGTCCTGGCTGTGCCTTTTCCTCATGAGTAATGAAGGTCCTGGTGGGCATTTTCTTCCAAAACAGGCCTGTTTCATCACAGTTAAACACTTGTTGGGGGAGGAATTCTTCAGCCTCTACGAACCCCTTAACCCTTTGGGGTCCAAGGGGTCTCTCTGAAACTCGTTCTCAGGGTCCATGAATTTAAAAAAAAATTATTTTTTCTTATGGAATTATAGCGAATCTTTTTCCGATCATAACGCCACAAAAATTATGAAATTTGATCAAAAACTAACGGAATTATGCTTTCGCGAAGTTAGCGGTAGCCATGAGACTTACGCATCGGCGATTTCGCCCACTTTGAGCCCTATTTTCGGCACATTCCAATGTTTCAGTCTACTAAAATTATAGCTATTTCGCTAGAACTACATTTCTTCTATCGATTGAGTACAAGAAACCGCCTATTTACCAATTTTAACTACCCAAAATAGTAGTCAGAAGATGGCAATTTGGCCAATTTCACAAAATTTCAAACGATGCCAATTTCAAAATAGGGTCCATAATAAACAAGGCAGACATTCCTGACACTAAAATAACATCTCTGTTCATTAGTCATGTCTCCAGGCCCCTCTTACATTACTTTTGCTTTCCATTTTGAATTTTTATTCTCTCAAAAAATAGAAGATTTACTGTTATGTATACAACTGCATCACTGTAAAAATGGTATAAATAATATCAGCGCACTTGTGCAAGAATATTAGACTCTCCAGTTGATGTGTATTGGACGCATGGTGTGATTTGTTTACTCCTGAACATCGGCCAAAATCAAACATTTTCGCTACTTTGCGCTCAGTTTCAAGGTACTTGTCATCGTGAAACCAGTCAAAATGATCTCTATTTCTGTAATATATCATCTATTCTATAAAATGAGACTAAGAAAACGAGAATACAAGCATAAATACCATACGAAAATAGACTGCAAAGTCGCTGTTTTAAACCAAAAACACGGTCAGTTTTTTTTTCCTCATTATGCACTGTGTGGTGCAGGAATTTTTTTATACTGCGCACACTGACCGCACAGATCCATTCTATCACATCTAGGCCTAACAGCCTGTTTCTGCTTGATTTGAGGGCGCTAGAATTTAGGCGTACTAGTAAGTCAATAACCCCAGTGCGTAAGACGTACTAGTACGACCAAAACCCTGAAAGGGTTAAATTCACTCGCAAACTTTTCAGCTGCACGTTTGTCTGAGCTGGCTGCCTCACCATGTCTCACAACACTGTGTATGCCACTACGTTTCTTAAACCTGTCAAACCAGCCTTTGCTGGCTTTAAAATCACTCGCCTCACCACTGGTTGTAGGCATTGTCTTGACAAGATCTGCGTGCAACTTCCTTGCCTTTTTACAAATTATCGCCATGGAAATACTATCACTCGCTCTCTGTTTTTCATTGATCCACACCAACAACAACTTCTCAACCTCATCCACTGTTTTCGATCTATTTTTCGTTAACATATCAACCCCTTTTGCAACATTAGCTTCCTTGATCTCATTTCTCTTTGCCAGGATAGAGCTGATAGTTGCCAGGATGTATGTGTACATCCTGGCAAGATCACTCAGACGTACGCCATTCTCATATTTTTCTATAATCTCTTTCTTCAGTTCGATGGTGTTCCTCACTTTCTTTACCACAGGGGTGCCACTAGGAAGCTTCTTTGGACCCATGGTGACTTATTTCACAGTGACAATCACTAAACCACCAAAAAAGACACCAAATGTATTGTGAATGTTTGAGAAAGCGCGCTGGGTAATGTTCTCTCAATGGTAAACAACACTTCACTGGCGGGTGTCCTGCGTCCTGCGCAGGCGCGGAGCAGGCGGACAGGTCTAATACGTTACGAAACACGAGCCAGTTTAAGATTCACGAAATCGAAAAAAAGCTTACGAAACACGATTTTTACGAAATAAGAACCTTACGAAACTCAGGGGTCCACTGTAATAGTAATAGTTTATTTGAACATGATACAAAGAGTTACAATTTGTTATGAGATGTTATGAGGTGTACATGCCAAAAGCCCCTAATATGCAGGGCATTTTGGGCAGACTTAAAATTAACTTAAAACTAATGGTAAGAATTTTAGTAGATAGTTTACAATATGAGTATAGTTGAGTATTTAAGCTATGAAATTTGAATAGTTTAGACTATGACATTTTTGAAACATAGTTTTATGCTTTTGTCTTATTTATAAAATTAATTAAATCAGATTAAACAATATGTGTTGCAATAACAAATTATATGGTCATTAGATGAGTTACAAGGAGCACAAGGGTATATAAGGATACATGAGGTATAAGTTTCAACATTTGTACTATATTATATTTGGTAAACTATTTCTCATTGAGCAATTAAGTAAGGGATTTTGAGGCTAAAAGGTAAGAATTATAGTAGACAGTTTACAATATAAGTATAGTTGAGCATTTAAGCTATGAAATTTGAACATAATTTGAGCATGACATTTTTGAAACATAATACAGTGGAACCCCGGTTAACGAACACCCCGGAAATCGTGCAATTATGTAAGTATAATATTGTAAGTGCTTGTGGAAGTGTATTTTTGGGGTCTGAAATAGACTAACCTAAATGACATTTTTTCTTAAGTAAATTCGTTCGGTAATGGCACTTGAGCAGGCTTCTGCAATTAATTTTTTTTGTTAACCGGGGTTCCACTGTACTGTAGTTTTATAATTTTGGATCATTTACAGTTTTATATGTCTACATACTAGAATTATTAAATCAGATTAAACAAATTAAATCAATAATTTGTTTTGCAATAATAGTTTATATGGTCATTAGATGAGTTACAAAGAGCACAAGGGTACATGAGGATGGATTTCTTTATATTAGGTGGTTTATACATTATAAGATATAACATGGCATATACATTATGAGGTATAAGTTTCAACATTTGTACTAGATTATGTTTGATAAATTATTTTTCTTTGAGCAATTTTGTAGGGGGTATTGAGGCTAGGGGAGTAACACAGTGAATAATGTTATTTTTGAGGCAGTGTAAAGTTATTTAATAACTTTGTAGGTAATGTAAAGTAGTGGGTATTTAGTTTTGGGCGAGTAGGTGTTTTTTTAGCAGAGTTTTCAATTGATATACAGACTGGGTTTCTTTGGTAATCATAGGTAATAAATTCCAAATTTTTGGGCCTTTGATATGCATTGCGTTTTTGCATAGTGTGAGGTGGACGCGGGGAACATCGAATAGTGATCTGTGCCTTGTGTTATGTTCATGTGTCCTGTTAAGGTTGGTTAGGAGGATTTTGAGCTGTGGGTTAATATTTGAGTTTAGTGTTTTATGTATGTAATAGGCACTGTAAAAAGTATGGATGTCTTGTATGGTGAGTAAGTTCAGACTTTTGAATATAGGTGGAGTATGTTGTCTAGAGTGGGAATTTGTTATCATTCGAACTGCAGCCTTTTGTTGTGTTATTAATGGTTTGAGGTGATTTATTGTTGTTGAGCCCCATGCACAGATTCCATAGGTGAGATAGGGGTAAATGAGTGAGTGATAAAGGGAAAGGAGAGCTGGTTGTGGAACATAGTACCTTATCTTGGATAGTATTCCTACGGTCTTGGAGACTTTCTTGGAAATTTGTTGTATATGTGTTTGAAATTTGAGGCCACTGTCAAGGTGGATTCCTAAGAATTTTCCCTCTGAGAGTTTTGTGACAAGTGATCCGTTTATCATTATGTTAAGTGGAACATTTGTAGCTCTGTTCCCAAACTGAATGAAATAGGTTTTATCAACATTGAGGGTAAGCTTGTTAGTCATCATCAAGGTAGATATTTTCTGTAATTCAGCATTTACAGTGTTGGCTAGTGTGACTGGGCATGGGTGAGAGAAGACGTATGTAGTGTCATCTGCAAATAGTATGGGTTCAATCATATATGTACATATATAGAGTCACTGGACATGTTTCTAGAAGTTCTGCAGCCTGTGGAAGTCTCTGAAACATGGTTCCATGCACAGTGGTGTTTTACATTCCACACACATAAAACGAGTGTCTCTGCATTGTTGTGGGCGTTTTTTTGTATGTGCACAGACAAAACACCTCTTCTGAGCCTTTTTCTTGCAAGCAGTAGCAGGCAGTTTTGTTAGGAAGTGATCACCAGGCCTCAGACGAGAGGGTAGGTGTTGATAACTTGGTGTTGGGCGGGTTTCTATTGCAGGTGTTGCTCCTTGGTACTTGAATATTATTTGTCTGATGACAGACAAACAAAATTTGCCATATGGTGGTTTGTTTGTGGTCTTCAACTTATAAATATTATAAGCATTGAGCATGGTAATGTCCAGAATGTGAAAAAAGAGTTTTATGTACCATTTGTAACTCTTGCGAACACAATCAGCAAACCCAATTTGCATGTCACATTTGTCCACTAAGCGCATATTGAGATTGTAGTCCATCACAGCTGCAGGTTTTACAATGGGTTCATTGGTCTCTCTACTCACCCTGCCAGTGTCTGACATTTCGTTAGGGTGAATTGATGACAACAGTGTGACATCTCGTTTGTCATGCCACCGAAATGCCATGATGTCATTGGCAGCAAACGCCTGCACCTGACCTCTACGAGTGCCTGCATTGAACCTAGCCATATGCTTACGATTTGCACACACTGTACCGCACACATCTGTCAAGTTCACTTGCAAAAAATCACTGAGGGAGGGGCTTGTGTACCAGTTATCAGTATATAATAGTATATGCCCCTTACCAAGATATGGTTCCATCATTGTTCTAACCACATCACCAGAGATACCCAGTAACTTCCTGGTATCTTTCAATGTATTACTTCCAGTGTACACAATAATATCCAATACAATACCACTGTAGCAATCTCAAAGCACAAACAACTTTATACCAAAGCGTTTCCTCTTGCTTGGTATATACTGCTTGAACGACAGTCTACCTTTGAACAGAATCAGTGACTCATCAATAACAGGCTTCCTGAAGGGATAAAAATGCATATTGAATTTCTCTTTCAAATACAGAAACACATTCCTAATCTTATATAACCTGTCGTTTCTGTCAGGCCTGGTTTTGTCTGAGAAGTGTAGCATACGTATCAGTAGCACAAATCGATTCACTGATATTATATCACATAAATTTGGTGTTGCAATCAGGCGGTCTGTCGACCAGTGTGATTTGACACTGTGCTTATACACATGTGGCATAAGCATTATTGTGGCAAAGAAAAGATACATCTCAGCCACAGTTGTCTCTTTCCACCTGTTGAGGTGTGATGTTAGTGAAAGTATTGTTTTTGGCATGGTGTAATCGTAGTATCTGTTGCTTTCCCTGACAATAATTTCCATCAGGGATCGTCAAAAATATCTCGAAACATTCCAGTTCAGTGGCATTGTTTCCAAGTGTACATGAAGGGCATATTCCACATTGACTTTCATCAAACTGATGGGGATTGAGAATAAAATTGTCAGCTTCCTGCCAATCCCAGGTGCGGTCTGCTGGTGGGTACTGGATATTTACAGGTGGTTGTGGGGGTTGTGGAAGTGGAGGTTGTGGTTGTGGGGGTTAGTGGGTGGGTGAGGATGGCCTTTGTTGTAGCTGAGCTGACTCAGCGGTGTCGGTGCCAGCATGGTCCACTGCTGGTGCCTCGCGCCTGGCACCACCACCACTACCACTACCAGATGCATGCACATTTCGCATCCCAATTGCAACACTATTGTCATTTTCACTATCACTTCCTGTTGTACGCCCACGGGATGTACTCCGAGATGTACTTCTTCCATTTGGAACAGCATATGGCACGCTACCAGAGCGCACATACCGTCGAATATACAGTGGTCCCTCGGTTTTCGTGCATCTCCAAACTCGAACATTTATGTAAGTGTATTTTCAAAAGTGCTGTTGCAAGTGTATTTTTGGGGGTCTAAAATAGACTAACCTACGTGACATTATTTCTTAAGGAAGAAAATTCGTTCGGTAATGGCACTTGAGCAGCATTCTGCAACGAATTTTCGGTGAAAACCGAGGGACCACTGTACTGACGCTTTACTGGAGAATATTCTGCTCCACTCTCACTACTGGAACTGTTTTGAAGAGCTTGAAGTTCATATTCATTATCACTATCATCACCATTGCTCACATCAGAGTCCGGGATATGAGTAAATAACAGTTTCTTCTTTCGTTCTGGTACAATTGAGCGTGAACAAGATGCCACAGCACCGGAGGCGGAAGGCTGAGGGTCGTCTGGGTTTTCCTCAATATTACCGGTATTATGGTCATTAGCTTCGGTCACAACCTCCTCAAAACCTTGAAACTCATCATCACTGACACTCCCATCGGTGTTAGAATTGTCACTGGGGAACAAAAGTGTTCCAATTCGCCGAGGAGTGAGGTGTTTCTTACTGCGAGGCATGGTGAACAAGGTGTACTAACATGGCGTTTCCACAATGCACCACTGGCTCCCCGATTTTTTTCCTACTGCGCACACTGACCACGCAGACCCATTCTATCACCACTAGGCCTACCAGCCATTTCGCGCTTAATTTGAAGGCACTAGAATTTATGCGTACTAGTACGTGGATAACCCCAGCGCATAAGCCGTACTAGTATGACCACAACCCTGAAAAGGTTAATCGTTTCTAACAACTACCTTTAGATGCAATCATAAACAAAGGGAGAAGTAATGAATAATTCATGCCGAGAATTGTAAACAAACGCGTATGAAGGGCGGTTACTGCACCAGACGCCAGATTTACAGTTTTGTTTAATGCTGCATCAGAAAACGTAATGTTTACTCTCCACCCAACTCACCTTAATAGCATATAAACATTGTATCAATGTTTATATGCCAAAGGACGAAAATCAAGCCAATATTTTGGCTGTTACTGCTGGTTGAACGCAAACTGACATATGAACCACAGCCCCGTTGGTCAGGTACTGACTTTAGGTGCCTGTCCAGTGCCTTCTTGAAGACAGCCAAGGGTCTATTGGTAATCCCCGTTATGACTCACGAAATCATAATGACACGATTGCAAACAAACCATACCATGGGTGGGGTTAGAACCCGCTTTCAGAGAGTCAAAACTCTAGACCGCGTATTAGCCACTGGGCCAGCTAGCTTCAACTAGGTATATTTCTACACCATAGGAAGGTTAGCATAGGCACCACTGTGTCCACAAATGCAAGTTTTTACAGACGAATCTCCCGCTAGGATGGCCGTGGCGAACTCTAGCTCAAGTCCCCTCAAAGCCGTCAACATGACTCACAAAATCGTAATGACACAATTGCAAACAAACCATACTACGGGTGGGGTTCGAACCCGCGGTCAGAGAGTCTCAAAACTCCAGACCGTGCGTAAGCCACTCTCTGACCGCAGGTTCGAACCCCATCCGTGGTATGGTTTGTTTGCAATCATGTCATTCGATTGTGAGTCATGTTGACGGCTTTTAAGGGGACTTGAGCTAGAGATCGTCACGGCCATGCGAGGGAGATTCGTCTTAAAACTTGCATTTGTGGAAAAGTGGTGCCTATGCTACCTTCCTATGGTGTAGAAATATACTAATTGGATGAATCTTATTGAAGCTAGCTGGCCCAGTGGCTTACGACGGTCTGGAGTTTAGAGACTCTCTGACCTCGGGTCGAACCCCACCCGTGGTATGGTTTGTTTGATCGTGTCATTACGGTACAATTGCTTAGCTTTTCTTATTAGGTTGGTGAGAACTGATGCATAATGTTTAACAATAACTTTGTTTATTAAGCCCTGTCTGTATTACTTTTCATATTGATGTTTCTTATCAATGGATCTTAGTATGCTGTTGGTTAGCCATGGGCAACCTAGCCGTTTATTCGTAATCTGTTTCGTTTCATTGGACAATGTTTGTTATATAGTGTAAGTAGTTTGTTAAGAAATATGTCTATCCAATCATCGATACCATTAGCCTCGGAGAATTCTGTAGGCCAGTCAATCGTACCTAGCTCTGTTGTGAAGTTACTTATTGAAGCCTCGTCATGGAGTCTAAAGAGACCTTGTTGTATTCCAATGGTTGTTTTCCAATGTTTGTTAGAAAATTCTCTTCTGATCAGAAATAAGTCATTTTTTACTTTATGTACCTTTGTACATCTTTAATATTTGTGTGCCCTCAAAACCGTTGTTAAAAATTTGTATGTTATGTACACTAACCTTACATACTTATTTTACCTATTTTCTTAAAAGCTGGTCAATCTTACATGAGAAAGATTAGGACTGATTTTGGCCTTTGCAGGTCCCAATTTGTTTTTTGGAAGACAGTGGAAAAATTTAAATGCTGCTTTACATACAAAAAATTATCTGAGTGTCACATCTTTGTAGAGTTGAGCATTGGATAACAGACCGTTGGATGGCATAAAAAAAAAAAAGTAAACTGAATTGCAGAACATATAAGATAAATAGAATTACATTCATTACACCCACAAAAAAGCCAACTAAATTTATAATAATGTATGTTGATGTGGTGATGTTCCAGTCAAAATCCTGCAACCACATCTCTACTGGCAGACAGAGGTACCTTATTTTTTGGTTGTCCTACTCATTGCAATTTTATGGTGGTTATAAAGGAGGGAGGAAGGTTTGAGCAGTTCTGGTGCACACAGGAGGGTTAGAGTAGTTGGGGTGGGTGGGTTTGGTGTGGGGTGGGAGACTAAGGGACTGGGGGACACTGTTGTGGAAGGTGGAGATTGAACAGTGGAGGGGTGGGGGAAGGAGCTGGAAGCTTGAGGTGGAGATGAAGGATGCTGTGAGCTGGAGGCAACAAGCGACATGATGGGGACTGTGTGAGTGGCAACCTCTGTGGTCTGATGTGGGTGGTGTGAATAAAGGGTGATTGGGTGGGTGTGGTTGGTGTGGGTAGACAGTGGACCCCGGAAATCGGACATCAGTGGACCCCCGAGTAGAACAAAATTTATTCCAGAAGCCTGCCTGCCATTACCAAACGAATTTACTCCCTTAAGAAATAATGTCAAGTAGGTTAGTCCATTTCAGACCCCCAAAAATACACTTACAAAAGCACTACATAATTGTATGATTTCCAGGGTGTTCGTAACTCAGGGTCCAGTGTAATTCGTTCCAGAATGCTGTTCTAGTGCTGTTACCAAACGAATATGTTCCCATAGGACAAATGTAAATTAGATTAGTCCGTTTCAGACCCCCAAAATACACTTACAAAGCACTTACAAAAATACACTTACATAATTGTTCGAGTTGGAAGCAGTATGATTTCCGGGTGGTGGGTGGCTCGTGACAAGCTGTCTGGATGGGTGTTAGGGTATGCAGAATATGAAAGCATGGGTATGGTGTGGGCATGGGCCTATGGGGGAGTGGTTTGAATGAAAGTATGGGTAAAGTGTTGGAGCAGGACCATGCGGGCTAGAAGCTGTGGAGGAGTGGTGTGGTTGTAATTGCATGACGGGTGACTGAGCAGGTGTACTCACCTATTTGTGGTTGCAAGGGTCGAGTCATAGCTCCTGGGCCTGCCTCTTCACTGATTGCTACTAGGTCCTCTCTCTCCCTGCTCCATGAGCTTTATCAAATCTCATCTTAAAACTATGTATGGTTCCTGCCTCCACTACGTCGCTTTCTAGGCTATTCCACTTCCTGACAACTCTATGACTGAAGAAATACTTCCTAACACCCTTGACTCATAGGAGTCTTCAACTACCAATGTGACCCCTTGTTTCTGTGTCCCTCTCTGGAATATCTTGTCTCTGTCCACCTTATCTATTCCTTGCAGTATTTTATATGTCGTTATCATAGCGCCCCCTAACCCTCCTGTCCTCTAGTGTCGTCAGGCGATTTCATTTAACCTTTCTTCGTAGGACAATCCCCTTAGCTCTGGGACTAGTCTTGTTGCAAACCTTTGCACTTTCTCTAATTTCTTGACGTGCTTGACCAGGTGTGGGTTCCAAACTGGTGCTGCATACTCCAGTATGGGCCTGACGTATATGGTGTACAGAGTCTTGAATGATTCCTTAGTGAGGTACTGGAACGCTATTCTTAGCTTTGCCAGCCACCCGTATGCTGCAGCAGTTATCTGATTGATGTGTGCCTCAGGAGATGTGCTCGTATTATACTCACCCCAAGATATTTTTCCTTGAGTGAGGTTTGCAGTCTTTGGCCACCTAGATTATACTCTGTCTGCGGTTCTTTGCCCTTCCCGATCTTCATGACTTTACATTTGGCAGGGTTAAATTCAAGGAGCCAGTTACTGGACCATGCTTGTAGCCTGTCCAGGTCTCTTTGTAGTCCTGCCTGATCCTCGACTGATTTAATTCTTCTCATTAACTTCACATCATCTGCAAACAGGGACACTTCTGAGTCTATCCCTTCCGTTATGTCATTCACATATACCAAAAACAGTACAGGTCCTAGGACTGACCCCTTGTGGAACCCCACTCGTCACAGGTGCCCACTCCTGACACCTCGTCACGTACCATGACTCGTTGTTGCCTCCCTGTCAGATATTCTCTGATCCATTGCAGTGCCTTTCCTGTTACGTGTGCCTGATCCTCTAGCTTTTGCATTAACCTCCTGTGAGGAACTGTGTCGAACGCCTTCTTGTAGTCCAAGAAAATGCAGTCTATCCACCCCTCTCTCTCATGTCTTACTTCTGTTACCTTGTCATAAAACTCCAGTAGGTTTGTGACACAGGATTTTCCTTCCCTGAAACCGTGCTGGTTGTCATTTATAAGCTTGTGTCTTTTTAGGTGCTCCACCACTCTCCTCCTGATGATCTTCTCCATGACTTTGCATACTATACACGTCAGTGACACAGGTCTGTAGTTTAATGCCTCGTGTCTGTCTCCTTTCTTAAAAATTGGGACTACATTTGCCATCTTCCACACCTCACTTAGTTGCCCAGGTTCAATGCATGTGTTGAAGATTTTTGTTAGTGGCACACACAACATCTCTGCTCCCTCTCTAAGGACCCACGGAGAAATGTTGTCCGGCCCCACCACTTTTGAGGTATCGAGTTCACATAGCAGTTTCTTCACCTCCTCCTCGGTTGTGTGTATTTCATCCAGCACTGTCCTTCCTGTCTCCTCTGTAAATACTTCTTTAAATCTCATGTTGAGCTCCTCACATACTTCTTGATCGTTTCTTGTGCACTCCCACCTTCCTTCCTCAGCCTGATTACCTGGTCCTTGACTGTTGTTTTCCTCCTGATGTGGCTATACAACAGCTTGGGTCAGACTTGACTTTTGATGCTATATCATTTCATATTGTCGCTGAGCCTCTCTTCTTACCTGTGCATATTCGTTTCTGGCTCTTCAGCTAATCTCTATTTTCCTGGGTCCTTTGTCTTCTGTACTTTTTCCATTCTCTATTACACTTAGTTTTTGCCTCCCTACACCTCTGGGTGAACCCAAAGGGCTCGTTCTGGTCTTCCCATTATCTGTTTCCCTTGGGGACAAACCTCTCCTCTGCCTCTTTGCATTTGGTTGTCACATATTCCATCATTTCTTTTACTGGTTTTCCTGCCAATTCTCTCTCCCACTGAACATCTTGTAGGAAGTTCCTCATGCCTGTGTAGTCCCCCTTTTGTAGTTTCATTTCCCTTCCTATTCCTGCTCCCCTCTCCACTTGTAGCTCAACTATATAATCAAAACACAGAACCAAATGATCACTAGCTCCAAGGGCCTTTCATACGTGATATCCTCGATGTCCGAACTACTCAAGGTGAATACTAGGTCCAGTCTTGCTGGATCATCTCCACCTCTCTCTCTGGTAGTGTTCTACATGTTGATGCATGAGGTTTTCCAGTACCACATCCATCATCTTGGCTCTCCATGATTCAGGACTGGGCCCAGGTTTTTCCCCAAACAATCTCCGGTTGAAATCACCCAAAT
>WNWK01024644.1:0-29472 GCA_009830355.1 Cherax destructor
TTTGACATTAATTAAAATATAGTAGGGGTAAATAATAGTAAATATTATTAAAAATTAATTATCAAAAGGAAAAAAAATGAGCATTTTTCAAAGTAGTTTATAGCATGATCATTTGGGTTTTGGGTGAGTAGGGGTTTTTTTGAGTTGAGTCTTAAATTGTTTTAGACAAGATTATCTTAATATTTACGGGAAAAGAATTCCATTTTCTGGGGCCTTATGTAAAAGAATTTTTACATAGGTTGATATAAAAACGGGTAAAAAAGTGATCTGGGGGTTGTGGTCATGGGTCCTAAAGTTGGTAAGTTTTTTGAGCGGGGGGTTTATATTAGAGTGTAAAGTTTTATTTGTTAGGCACAAGAGTAAGTATGAATGTTCTTTACGGTAGTTTGAGATTTTTATTGGTGGAGTAGTGTCTAGGGGGAAATTTTTTCATTCTGACTGGGCCCTTTTTTTGTTGGTTATGAGTGGTCTAAGGTGATTTAAGTTGTTGATCCCATGCACAGTTCCCCAGGGGTAATGGGTAAAAAAGAAAAAAAAGGGGAGGTGATTATACAACGTATCTTTGATAATATGCCTACTGTTTGAGATTTTAAATTTGTTGTATATGTGTTTAATTTAATACTGCGGGGTTTTCCCCAGAATTTTTTCCCTCTTGAGTTTGGATGGGTGTACCAAAGTGTTATGTTATGGAACATTTGTGACTTTGCTTCCAAACTGTATGAAGTAGGTCTTGTCTTTTGGGAAATGTTTGTTAGTGTCATCCAGGGATATTTTCGTATCGGTTAAATTTCAGTATAACTGGATTTGGGTGAGAAAACTTTGTTGTGTCATCTGAAATAAAAGGGGGTTTATTAATTAACAGCATTTTTTTTTCCCCCGAGTTACAGAACTATGAAAAGGAAATAGATAAGGATATGACAAGAAAATGTGAGGACAGTCGAAATTTTCAAAAATATTTATCACCCCTTTTCATAAATAATTTGGGGGTGATTTGCTTCATTCACCTAGTCAGGTACTGACTTTGGTGCCTGTCCAGTGCCTTCTTGAAGACACCCGGGGTAGGGGGAATCCCCTTTTATATGTGGGAGACTGTTGAACAGTCTTGGGCCCCCTTATTGTGTTGTTCCAGTGTACTCGTGGACCCCGTTGTCATTGGGGGAATGTTACATCTCCTGCCGATTTTTTCTTTCATAGGGAGTGATTTTCGTGTGCAAGTTTTACTAATCCCCCTAGGATTTTAAGTGATTTTCATATCTCTCGCCTGGTTCCAGGGAAACAGATCATGGACCTTCAACTGTTTCAAAATTTGGGCTTCATCGTACTTTGTGTGCCGTGAAGCCTTTTTAATTCTCCAGGTCTGCAATGTCGCCATGGATATTTTGTTCAGTATCTTTATTTTTCGTCCTTTTTTGTTTTTTTTGTCCGTTTAAAAGATATATAAAAGGAATGTGACAAAGTTTTATTAAGATGGGCCCAAAAAAACAACTAAAAAAAAATTTTTTGACACGGGGCAGCATGACGGGGGGGACTGGACTACGAGTGGCACTGCCCAATCCCCACGATTCAAATTCAATGCTCTAACACGACTTTCGGAGGAATGAATGTAATATACCTCATCTTCATACTGAAAAAAAATTTTTCCCCCCCAAAAAAAATCAAAATATTTGAGACTTTCCCCAAATGGTTTTTCACCAGACAGTCAAACACATTTTTTTTTTATATTGTTTGGGAAAAAGTTCAAATAATCTTTAAAAAAACATGAATTACCCAAAATCTTATTTTCCAAAAGTGGGGAAAAGCCCCACCAGTCAGCAAAAAATTCACGAAAATCGCCTACTTAGGCCTTTTTAAGAAATATGGATTTCTTTGTTTCCCCCTACATTACACTGTTTTTTTTAATATAAGACTAAAAGTAACAAAAAACGGTTCTCATATAGTCGGGGACTTGAGAAAAAATCCAGCTGCCCACCACCCCCCATAATACTATGCAAATACCCAATTTTTTTTTTGGCCGTCTTATTATGCTTTATCTTATTTATCTTATGTCTGCTATCATTATTGAAGAAATTGTATAAACAGATAGTTTAGTAGTTTTAAAGGTCAGTATAAGACATACTGTGATCACATCGATAGGGGGGACATTACAGAGGTAATAATGGGTCCTGGGGGTAGCCATAAGGAGCCACTGCCGGGGCGCCAAATTGGGGAAGGGGGCCCCGGGGCGGGGGCCATACCGGCAAATCACCTAGAATAGAATAGAATGGGCCCCAAAGTTTGATAGCTGAGCAAGTTACAAAGGAATGAACTCAGGTAGACCTTGACAATCATGACAAGTTACAAAGGTATTTAAGATTACAGAGGTACGTGGGTCCAAAAGGCTGGGGGCCCCCAAATTTTTTTAGCTGAACAAGGTACAAAGGTAATGAACGGGGAATTATTCTTCGTTCTCATGGTTGCAATCATGAACAAATTATAAAACGGACAGGTTTTGAGAGGTAATTTTTTTGTAAAAAAAGAAAAAGGGGGAAAAAAATGAAAAAAAATCGTCTCGCGCTCACGAGTTTTTTTTTACGGGGGTCGTAAGATAATGGGTTCAAACATATAATTTTTAGAAACGTAGAATTACAATGAGATTGTCAAAATGTTGCCAGATTTTAAACTATTTTCTGTAAACAAATCTAATTTTCCATATTTTTTTAATAATTCCCGGCCACGGAATCCAAAACCCCTGGGCCTTCCGAAGACAGCCAGGGGTTTTTCAATCTCCCTTTATAGTTGTGAGGGGCTGGGCCCCCTGGCATTTATTGTGTTGTCTTTTAGCAGGGGGGCCCCAGCATGATAAGAGACAACACAATAAGGTAGGGGCCCCCACTGTTCAACTGCCTTCCCCCATACATAAGGGGGGTTTCTAATAGACCTCTGGCTATCTTCAAGACCCCGGCTGACTTCAGGGCCCCCCGGGTCCCAAGACCCCTGGCTGTCTTTTGGGGCCCCCGGCTGTCTTCAAAACCCTTTTTGGGGCCCCTGTCTTAAGACCCTGGGGGGGAAAATCCTTTTTTTGGGGTCCCCCCTTTTTTGGGCCCTGGCTGTCTATAAGACCCTTGGCTGTATTCAAGACCTCTGGCTGTCTTCAAGACCCCTGGCTGTCTTCAAGACCCTGGTTGGACCTGACACGGTACATTCACCGGGTTCCCATAGGAACAGGGCCCCCCAGATAGCACATTTTTTTGAAGAGTTTCGTTGTCACATATGGTTCTTCCTTCCCCATCTCACGGACGGCTCAGCAGACCTTCCCCCTTCTACACTGCTGGGCAGATTCTTTGCTGATTTTTTCCCGGTCAAACTTGGCATTTACCCCCCGCCACTCTGTCCAGCAGGAGAGCTCTTGCCATTCACCAGACCGGTTTTTGTCCTTGCTCACCTCCCTCCTCCCTTTGGTTCTTTCTGATTCCCAATTTCCCCCTTGCACTTTTGTGTTCTACCTCCACGGTCCCACGTCCTTGTCCGACAGACAGTTTCTTATTCTGCGTTTCGGGGAGCCCTTTTGGAGCTTTTCCTTCAGGGGGGACCTCCCCATTTTGGGGTTTGGGGGAAGTGGCTGATAGCGCCTCTGCACACATTTTCCCCCCCTAACCCCTCTTGCACTGGGGGCAGTGATTTCCAAGGACTTTTTGGGGAAAAAACCGTCTTTTAGGGAGAAGGAACATCCTCCCCCTTTTCTTCGGCACGAGTTCTTTCCATCTTTCAAGGGCCCCCGCTCTGGGTCGCCACCCCAGTCGTCAGTGGATGTTATGATCACCTCCGGGGGGATCCGCGGGGACCACCACACCGCCTTCGAATGATATCTCCACGCCCTGATGTACTCACCATTTGTACTCACCTATTTGGGTTGGGGGGTCGATTCAAGCTCCTGGCCCCGCCTCTTCACTGATTGTACTAGGTCCTTCCTCCCATGAGCGACAAACCCCGTTTAAAAAACTATGTATGGTTTCCCCCCACACGTCACTTTCTAGATTTTTCCACTTCCTGACAATCTATGACTGAAGAAATTTTCCTAATATCCCTTTGACTCATAGAGTTTTGTTCCAATTGTGACCCCTTGTTTCTGTGCCCCTTTTGGAACATCTTGTCTCTGCCACCTTATCTTTCCCCTCGCAGTATTTTATATGCGTTATTGTTCCCCTAACACTCCTGTCCTCTAGTGTCGTCAGGCCGTTTCCCCCTAACCTTTTCTTCTAGGACAACCCCTTAGCTCTGGGACTAGTCTTGTTGAAACCCTTTTGCACTTTCTCTAGTTTTTGGTGCTTGACCAGGGGGGTTCCAAAAACTGGTGCCATACCCAGGGGGGGCCTGACGTATATGGTGTCAGAGTCTTGAAGTTCCCCTTAGTGAGGTATTGGAACGCTATTTTAGGTTTGACAGCCGCCCGTATGCTGCAGCAGTTATCTGACTGATGTGTGAGATGTCCTCACAGCCTGAGACGGTGGAACACTTCCTATTGGGCCCCGCGTTATCACCTGCAGGGGCTGTTCTCCGTGCGGCCTTGCACATTTTGGGGGGGAATTTTTTAAACCCCACCCTCCAAGGAGGGGGTTTGATCCTCCAGACCGCCCCAAATATTGGCCTGTACCTGCACATTCTTTTTTGGGGGGATTGGGACATATTACCAGTTATTAGTCAAAAAAACCAAATTTGGTGTATCACCCCAAATTTTGGTGCAGGGGCAGACTCGCTCCGGCCCCGCCTTTTCTGTTCGCTACCTTTTTCCCCCCTCTGACTTTATCATACCCGTCTTAAATCTATGTTGGGGTTCCATCACTAATTTGCAGACTACCTATTTCCTGACACTCATTGAAGAAATGCTTCCTAACATCCCTTTGGCTGATCTGAGTCTTCAGCTTCCAATTGTGCCCCTTGTTTCTGTTTCCCCCTCTGGAACATCCAGTCACTATCTACCTTTTCGATTCCCCCCGATTTTGTATGTCGTTATCATGTCACCTCTAACACTTCTGTCTTCCAGGTTGTTAGTCCTATTTCCCTTTAACCTTTTTTCGTAGGACAGTCCCCGAGGGGAACTATCCATACCACGGGGGGGTTCGAACCCGCGGTACGTCAGTTTGGTGCGGCCGGGAAATAACACCCCATCAGACCCTGATCCCCCATGAGGCCTGGTCTCAGGCCTGGCCGAAGGGGCGGACCCCCCAAACCTCTCCAGGTAAACTCCAGGGGCCCTTTCCCCCGATCGCTGGAAGGCAGGATTCGATAGGCGTACTCTGTCAGTCCCTATACACCAAAAACAACAACAACAAATTTATCCTCCAGGTGAATTTGGAGTTTTTTGTTGTTATAGGTGAGATGATCGTCCAAGATGATTGATGATGGAGAAATATTGATGTTGAGATTGATGTGAGTTATTGATGACCTCATAGACCTAAATTTTGTTCTTTTATTGATGTAAACATTGACCTTCCCCCCGCTTGTGTCTCACTAATATGTTTCTTCTTTGGGCCTGTTGTCTACCACTTATTTAACATTATTTTCTTTTTTTGAGTTATTATAGACAGCCACAAGTGATTTGGCCTTCAAGACCTACATTTTAAATTTTCTTTAACAAAAATCGTATATTTCACTAATATATTTCTTAGGGAGGTGTGTAGGCCTTATTTTACCTATTTATTTTGGGGATATATTCCACCTGGCAAGTAATTTAGGCTCTATAGGCCATTTGGTTTAGCAGGAGATAAATATTTTGTGGTTAGCTTGAGTAATAAACTTACACTTTAAATTTAAGACCTTAAATTACATTCACTTGTAAGACGTAGAATGAGGGGAGACAACGAGGTATACAAGTGGAAAATGGGTATTAAATGGGGAATAAATAAGGTCTTGAGGAACTTCCAAAGAAAAACCCCCCCCAAAAGGATTCAAGTTAGATAAGTTTAGATTTAGAAAGGAATAGGAAAGTTTGGTTTGGAAATGGGGGGTTGATGAGTGGAAAGTCTGCCTAGTAGGGTTTTGGGAAAAGGGCCTTGGGTAGTTTAAAAATTTGGTTGGATAAATTCATGAGTATGAGGATGGATTTGAGTGGGATCCGATGAGGGGAGAATTGTCAAAGCTTATTTCTTTGGGTACTTAAAATGGGGGAGAAAAAATTCTGTTAGTGGGGCGGATTGTAAGGGCTGCCTAGATGGGCCAACGGCCCCGGGTTTCCTCCTTTCTTATGTTCTTATGTTCTTCTTATGTTCTGTTAGGGGACTGATTGTGGGGACCTGCTAGTAGGGCCAAACCCTGCAGTGTTCCTCCTTTCTTATGTTCTTATGTTCTTATGAAAATTTTTAATCGTAATGTTTAATTAACTAAACATTTTATTAACAACAACTTTATTGCTAAACATAATGAGGGAAAATTTCTGGGTCTGACCTTGATAACCTGAAATTCAACACCCATATCCAACGCATAACAAAGTCTCTAAAAACAGTTGGGATCCTGTGGAAGATGCGTTACTATGTACCCTGTGGCCTGGCTGGCAAAGCTCTCGCTTACAGGCTGAGGGTCCGGTTCGATTCCGGCGGGGTTGAAATGTTTCTTACACCTACGCCTGTTTCATGTTGACCTAGCAAGAGGTACTTGGGTGTGGGTCACATCCTGAGGGACAAGATTGATGTCCCCAATGTAAATAAGACAGACAGTCCCTCGATGATGCACTGCCTTTCTAGGATTATCCTGGGTCGCTAACCCTCCAGGGTTTAAAATCTGGATAAAATCTTATCACAAACAGCACTACTTACACTATACTATTCACTGATCCACCCCTACCTCAGCTATGATATTTGTGCCTGGGGTTCCACAACGACAGATCACCTAAAGCCAATAATAACCCAACAAAAAGCTGCGGCAATGATCACACAATCCACTGCTAGACAACACCCCCTCTCTTCAAAGACCTAAACCTACTCACTGTACAAAACATTCACTCGTACTACTGTGCAACCTACATTTACAGAACAGTCAATTCTAATATAAATCTCGAACTGAACCGTTTCTTGACAGTTGCAATAAGACCCATAGACATAACACTAGGCACAAAATATGACATTCCCTTGTCAGGCTAAATCTTTTCAAAAACTCGATGTACATAAAAGGATCCAAAATCTGGAAACTCTCCCAAAAAATCTCCAGAACCACTGACTAACTAGCATTTTTAAAACTACAGTTAAAAAACACCTTATCTCCTTAACCTATCCCAGCCCATCATAAATACATATGAAAAAACTATACATGCACTTGCTCAATATCATGAACATAGGTAAAACATTATAATCAATATATACTTACTCTCAATATCTGTAATCTTCTCAAATGTTAATCATTCCATTGTATCCACCTTAGGTTTATAATCAAAACTGTAATTTTTCTATCAAACCTATTAAAGATATATAGCATAAAGTAATACAATATTCATTTCTCTTGCATTCATTATAACTCACCTAAAGACCATATACATACATATATAAAATTACTGTACTGTTATTGCCTTATTAATCTTATGTTTGCCCGAAATGCTCTATATAAAGGGTTTTTTGTCATGTACACCCAATTGTTATACTCCTTTGTACAAACATGTATCATACTGAAATGAATTTCCTATTCTTGTCACTAATATATTTTTTACAGTGTGTAGGTCTTATTTAAGACATACACAGCTGTTTTTGTCTTCCTGGGAAGTAATTTAGGCCCTCGTAGGCTTAGATTTATTATTATGTAGCTAAATGTAGCAATTATTTACTCTTCAGGGTTAATGGTGTATTTCTTATGTGAAAATTTCCTCATGACAAGAGACTTTGATCCAAGGAACTTGAGTTGTCTTCCCCTTTCTTGGAGTGTAATTCAGAATAATAATAATAATCATAACAATTCAGGTATAATATACGTATAACATTGGTTATATACTTACTGTCAACTTCTTAGTGGAACTCGAACATTATTTTTCACTTTCAAAAATAGAACCAGTGTATGTTATGCAATAAGTACTTTTGCCATTATCGAATGACATTATCGAATTCACTTGTAAGACAAAGAATGAGGGAGACATAATCAAAGTGTATAAGGGAAGATGGGTATTAACAAAGGGGATATAAATAAGGTTTTGAGGATATCCCTCCAAGAGAGAACCTGCAATAATGGATTCAAATTAAACAAGTTTAGATTTCAAAGGATATACAAAAGTACTGGTTTGGTGGTAGAGTTGATGAGTGGAACGGTCTGCCTAGTAGAGTTATCAATGCTAAAACCTTGGGTAGTTTCAAATTTAGGTTGATAAATACATGAATGAGAGGGGTATGATATGAGTGGGACTCGCATGTGAGTAAATACAATGGTCAAAGCTTATTGCTTGGGTAGCGTTTATTCTGTTAGTGGTTGGATTTGTGAAGGACCTGCCTAATATGGGCCAACAGGCATACTGCAGTGTTCCTTCTTTCTTATGTTTTTATTATTATATTGGGAGATATTAACAAAAGGTGGTAAAGTTAGGTTAGGTTAGGTATTGTAAGGTAAGGTATCATATCATTAAGATTAGGTTAGGTATCGTTTAATTAAGATTAAGTTAGTTATTGCTTAATTAAGATTAGGTTAGGTATTACTTAATTAAAATTTACCACTCACAGCTTATCTGAGTGAGCCGGCTCATGACATAAAACTACCTGACGGCCACTGGAAGGGTTAATAAAATACAGTAGACTCCCGAGTAACGGTCTGTCCGTATAACAAATTTTTCGTGTAAAGGTTGCTTTTTACGGTCAATATTTTTCTTGTGTAGCGATCCATACCAGACCTGTCCGCCTGCCTGCGCTTGTGCACTTCGCCTGGCATCTAGCATTGTTTACACTTGAGTGAACAATACCCAGCGTGCTCTTTCAAACATTCACAATACATTTGTTGTCTTTTTGGTGGTTTAGTGAATGTCACTGTGAAATAAGTCACCATGGGTCCAAAGAAGCTTCCTAGTGGCACCCCTGTGGTAAAGAGAGTGAGGAACACCCATCGAACTGAAGAAAGAGATTGTTGAAAAATATGAGAGTGGCGTACGGTGAGTGAGCTTGCCAGGATGTACGGAAAAAAACAATCTACTATCACCACTATCCTGGCAAAGAGAAAAGAAATCAAGAAAGCTAATGTTGCAAAAGGGGTTGTGTGCTCTCTGTCAATCTGAAGATGTCCTCTGAGCTACTCTACCAGCAGCTGAAGGAAGAACTGAGGGTAGCTAAGCTTGAGATACAGCGACTGACTGAGGAAAACAAGAGGATTCGTAGTAATCCTCCTGTAGAGAATCCTCAAGCCAGGAAAGGAACCTGGACAGTGGCTAAAACGCATGGGACAAAGTTAAGGCTCAAGAGGACGGGTGGAGAGGTAGAAACAACGAAGACCCAGGAGAATGTTGTGGAAACATCGAACCCATTCTCCGTGCTACCCGATGAATGTGAGTTGACTTCTGGGAGCGTCAGACGAAAGACACAAAGGAAGGTAAAACATTGTTGTTGTTGGGGACAGTCAGGTTAGGTACAGGATAGGGCTTTCTGTTTGATTGATAGGAGTAGGAGACAGAGGGTTTGCTTTCCTGGGGCTGGGATGGAGGATATTGTTAGCCGCCCTGGACGACATCATGAGAGGTAATGGGAGTAATCCTATTATCTGTCTCAGTGCTGGAGGCAACGATGTTGGCAGACGTAGGAGTGAGGACCTGACTAGCAGGTTTAGGTCAGCAATAGACATAATTAGGAAGAAGGGTGGGAACCCTGTCATATGTGGTATTTTGCCAAGGAGAGGAGTTGGAATGAATGGCTGTCCAGGGCAATTGGTGTCAATTGCTGGCTGGACAAATACTGTAAGGAAAATTCAGTAACATTCATTGACAACTGGGACCTCTTCTATGGCAGAAATGACATGTATGCCAGGGATGGGGTTCACTTATCCAGGTCTGGGGTGGGGGCACTGGCAACTGCAGTGGAGGGAGCTGTTAGGGCTTTAAACTAGAAATAGTTAGTGGTATGGGTTTTGGGGGAAAACAGAGAAGTCCCAGTGTAGTAATATTATGTTGTAGGAGAACTAGTAATAGGCAGAATAAGGTGGATAGTGGAAAGCTAGTGACACTAGATGACAAGGACAGTAATAGGTATAGTGGAAAACAGAGATGAGCAGGAAGGGTAAAGAGAAAGGAGGGTCTCTAAATATATATTACACCAATAGTCGTAGTGCTAGGAATAAGATGGACGAGTTGAGATTAGTTGCAAGTACGGGTAATATTGATGTTTTGCAATAACTGAGACATGGTTTAATATGAAAATCGGGACTTGCCTGCCGAATGTCACATTCAGGGTTTTAAATTGTTCCAAGTAGACAGAAGTATCGGGAAAGGGGTGGGGTGGCACTCTATGTCCGTGATCATTTAAATTGTTGCATAAAAACGGGTATAAAGTCTGAATTAACACATACAGAGTCTGTCTGGATAGAATTTTCAGAGGGGTGTGAAAATTGATTTTAGGCGTGATTTACCGTCCTCCAAACTTAGATAGGGAACAAGGGAGACTACTTTGGGAGGAAATTGTTAAGGCCACAAGACACGATAACGTAGTAATTCTAGGGACTTTAACTTTAGTCAGATTGATTGGAATTTCATGACAGGGAATTTAGAATCTAACGACTTTTTAGAAGTAGTTCAGGATTGCTTTTGAAGCAGTTTGTAACAGAACCTACAAGGGGAAATAACCTACTTGACTTGGTTCTGGCAAGCAAGGAAACCCTTGTTAATAATTTAGAAATTACAGAGGAACTCGCTCAAGCGACCACAAGTCAATTACCTTTAGCATTGAATGGATGTATGATAGTAGGGATAATTCAGTAATGGTCCCAGATTTTCGCTTTGCAGATTATAATGGACTTAGAGAACACTTATCAACTGTGGACTGGGGTGAAGAAGAGAGGTATCAATATGACAGTTTTCTTAACACTATACAGGCTGCCCAAAGAACATTTATCCCGTATAAAGAAATTAGATCAAGTAGAAATGACCTAAAATGGATGAATAATAGGCTCAAATATCTTTTAGGGCAGAAGAAAGGAATTTATAGACGCATAAAAGAGGTGAGGGTCATCTTATAAATCAGTATACTGACATTAAGAGGGACGTTAAAAGGGAATAAGAAAAGCTAAACGGGACTATGAAATTAAAGTTGCTAGGATTCAAAAACTAACCCAAAAAGTTTTTCCAGGTTTATAGAACAAAAGTTAGGGATAAGATAGGTCCCTTAAAAATAACTTTGGGCATCTTACTGACAAGGAGAATGATATGTGCTCTATTTTTAATAATTATTTTCTCTCGGTTTTCACACAGGAAGACATTAATAATATCCCAGTAATTAATTTTTACAGAGGCCCAGAAGAAGATAAATTATGTAATATCACAGTCACTAGCGAAATGATTATGAAACAGCTGGACCGACTGAAACAAAATAAATCGCCTGGTCCTGATGAGCTTTTTGCAAGGGTTCTTAAAGGGAATGAAAAATGGAACTCTGTGAACCAATATCTAACATTTTTAATTTATCTCTTCAAACAGGTGTAGTGTCTGATATGTGGAAGATAGCTAATGTAATTCCTATTTTTAAAGCAGGGGACAAGTCACTACCGTCAAACTACCGCCCAATAAGCCTGACCTCAATTGTAGGCAAATTACTAGAGTCAATTATAGCTGATATTATTAGAAGCCATCTAGATAACCATAATTTGATTAATGATACCCAGCATGGATTCACGAGGGCCGTTCCTGCCTATCTAATTTATTAACCTTCTTCAGTAAAGCTTTTGAGGCTGTTGATCACGATAAAGAATTCGATATTGTTTATTTAGACTTTAGTAAGGCTTTTGATAGAGTACCGCACCAGAGACTGTTAAAGAAAGTGGCAGCTCATGGCATTGGGGAAAAGTGCTGTCATGGATCGAGTCATGGCTCACCAATAGGAAGCAGAGAGGTGCATAAATGGGGTTAAATCCGAATGGGGACTTGTAACAAGTGGTGTTCCACAGGAATCAGTCTTAGGCCCATTGTTATTTATAATATATATCAATGACCTTGATGAGGGAATTACTAGTGATATGAGCAAAATCGCCGACACACGAAGATAGGTAGGATAATTGATTCAAACATAGATGTCATAGAACTTCAGGAAGATTTAGACAAACTTAATTCGTGGTCAGAAAAGTGGCAGATGCAGTTCAATGTAGATAAATGCAAGGTTCTGAAGCTCGGAGTGTCCATAACCCAAGCACTTATAAGTTAAATAACGTAGAACTTAGCCATACAGATTAAGAGAAGGACTTGGGGGTGATGGTAAGCAGCAACCTTAAACCAAGACAGCAATGCCTAAGCGTACGTAATAAGGCAAATAGATTACTGGGATTTATATCAAGAAGTGTTAGCAACAGAAGTCCAGAGGTTATATTACAGCTTTATACATCATTAGTAAGGCCTCACCTAGATTACGCAGCTCAGTTCTGGTCTCCATATTACAGAATGGACATAAATTCGTTAGAAAACATTCAGCGTAGAATGACTAAATTAATACATAGCATTAGAAATCTTCCTTACGAAGAAAGATTGAAGACCCTAAAATTACATTCACTTGTAAGACGTAGAATGAGGGGAGACATGATCGAGGTATACAAGTGGAAAATGGGTATTAACAAAGGGGATATAAATAAGGTCTTGATGATATCTCCAAGAGAGAACCCGCAATAATGGATTCAAGTTAGATAAGTTTAGATTTAGAAAGGATATAGGAAAGTATTGGTTTGGAAATAGGGTAGTTGATGAGTGGAACAGTTGCCTAGTAGGGTTATTGAAGCTAGGACCTTGGGTAGTTTCAAATTTAGGTTGATAAATTCATGAGTGAGAGGGGTTGGATTTGAGGGACTCGCATGAGTGGGTAGAATTGTCAAAGCTTATTTCTTGGGTAGCATTGAAAATTGGGTTGAGCAAATATTCTGTTAGTGGGACGGATTGTGAAGGACCTGCCTAGTATGGGCCAACAGGCCTGCTGCAGTGTTCCTCCTTTCTTATGTTCTTATGTTCTTATGTTAACGAAAAATAGATAAAAACAGTGGATGAGGTTGAGAAGTTATTGGGGGTGTGGATCAATGAAAACAGATAGCGTGTGATAGTATTTCCACGGCGATAATTTGTGAAAAGGCAAGGCAGTTGCACGCAGATCTTGTCAAGACAATGCCTGGAACCAGTGGTGAGGAGAGTGGTTTTAAAGCCAGCAGAGGCTGGTTTGAGAGATTTAAGAAACGTAGTGGCATACACAGTGTTGTGAGGCATGGTGAAGCAGCCAGCTCAGACAAACGGCAGCTGAAAAGTTTGTGAGTGAATTTAAGGGTATGTAGAGGCTGAAGAATTCCTCCCCAACAAGTGTTTAATTATGATGAAACAGGCCTCTTTTGGAAGAAAATGCCAAAGAGGACCTTCATTACTCAGGAGGAAAAGGCACTGCCAGGACACAAGCCTATGAAAGACAGGCTAACTCTCATGATGTGTGCTAATGCCAGTGGTGATTTCAAAGTGAAGCCTTTACTGGTGTATCACACAGAAAATCCCAGAGCCTTCAAGAAACACAATGTTAACTGGAATAATTTGTGTGTGCATTGGAAAGCTAACACCAATGCATGGGTCACTAAGGACCTTTTCGTGGAATGGTTGACTGTTGTGTTTGGCCCTAGTGTGAAGAAATACCTCCTGGAAAAGAAATTGGGACTCAAGTGCCTCCTGATACTGGACAATGCCCTGCTCATCCTCACAACTTGGAAGAGTATTTGTCTGACAACTTCAGTGGGGCCAGGAGCTATGACTCGACCCCTGCAACCACAACTAGGTGAGTACAGTGAAGTTCTTGCCTCCAAACACCACTCCTCTCATCCAGCCCATGGACCAGCAGGTCATTGCAAACTTCAAGAAACTGTACACCAAAGCAGTGTTTCAGAAGTGCTTTGATGTGACCTCAGACACTGCATTGACCCTAGAGAGTTCTGGAAAGATCACTCAATATCGCCCATTGCATAGGCCTTATAGGTAAGACTTGGGAGGGAGTGACTTCCAGGACTTTGAACTCTGCTTGGAGACCACTGTGGCCAGATTGTATTGAAAAGAGGGATTTTGAATGATTTGAAGCTGACCCTGTGCCTGTTGTGGAAGATATTGTGACATTGGGGAACAGCCTGGGGTTGGAGGTGAGTGGTGAGGATGTGGAAGAGTTGGTGGAGGACTACAGGGTGGAGCTAACAACTGAAGAGCTGCAACAGCTGGAACTGGAAACATAAGACCAGAGTTGAGGTTATTGATTCACAGGAGGAAGAGGAGAGAAGGAGGTGCCTTCTTCAGTGCTTAAGGACATGTGTACAAAGTGGAATGAGTTGCAGACATTTGTTGAAAAACACCACCCTGAGCAAGCTGAAATGAGCCATCTGTGCAACCAGTTCAGTGACAGAGCCATGTTTCACTTCATGAAAATTTTAAAGAGGCGCCAGAAACAGAGGACTCTGGACAGTTGTTTTGTGCGACAGGCTTCTAGTGACTCTCAAGCTGGTCCTAGTGGCATTAAAAGACCAAGAAGGGAAGTAACCCCAGAGAGGGACTTGTTACCTGAAGTCATTTTGGAGGGGGATTTCCCTTCCAAACACTAACCCCTCCTTCCCCTGTCCTCCTCCCTATCTTCCAGATGCCAGCAACTCTTCAATAAAGGTAAGTAAAGGTTATTTATTATTGTTATTTATTATTTAGTTATTTAGTTAGTTTGTGTATGTAAAAGTATATACGTAGTTAATCTTTACAAAATTAATTTTTTGTGAATATTTTTGGATGTTTGGAACGGATTAATTGTATTTACATTATTTCTTATGGGAAATAAGGTTTCGATTTACGAATTTTTCGTGTTGAGGTCTAGCTCCTGGAACGGATTAAGACCGTTATTCGAGGGACCACTGTATAATAATTTTTACAACCATGGTAATACACGTAGGCCCTGCTTATACAGCAGATTAGGTTCCAGGCTACTGTAAAGCCTCACTTATACAGCAGGTTAGGTTTTGGACTACTGTAGGGTCCCACATATACAGCAGGTTAGGTTCTGGACTAATGTAGAGCCCCACTTATACAGCAGGTTAGGTTCCGGGCTATTGCTGTTAAGCACAAATATCTCTACAGGTATCCCTCAACTTTCGCGTTTTCTACTTTCGCGGGCTTCACACATTCGCGAATTCCCGGCCGCCAAATTCCCAGCCGCCAAATTCCCACCCACCAAATCATATTTAAGTTTCCCGCCACCCGAGCGTCCCTACTTACCTTTCCCCCCGACCCGGCAGCCAGCCCCCACACCACTCACTCACTGAGTGTTTTCTTCATTCATTATTTGTTATTAAACTACAGTATAACATGTATGTAGTACTATAGTACAATATTTTACTATGTTTTCATGCGTTTATGATTGCTCATGGTTCAATAGGTTAAGGAAGCAGTAAGTAATGAATGTATAAATAAAGGTTATCTATTTATTACATTTTTCCAAATGATATCAGAAACAGATAATACCCAGAACTGTAAAAGATGCTGAAATGAATATATAGCCATATATATGAGGGGTACAGGCAGACGCCACTATATGAGATGTTTACATCAGGTAACATGCCTAACATCTTTGTCGTAAGAACAAAGGCAAAAATAGCATTTATTGTTTTTAGAATAATAATAATTTATAATAATTGATCTGGAGCACTCTAAATGTTATCAGTATTTGGTAGCTGACATTTAGAGCACTCCACAGCAATTATTATTAATTATTATAATTATTATTCCCTACAATATATTGTAGGGAAATAATAATAATTATTATTATTATTAATATTATTTTCTTACAATATATTGTAGGAAATAATAATAATAATAATAATAATAATAATTGTTGTGGAGTGCTCTAAATGTCAGCTACCAAATACTGATAACATTTAAAGTGCTCCAGATCAATTATTATAAATTATTATTATTCTAAAAACAATAAATGCTATTTTTGCCTTTGTTCTTACGACAAGAGTGATTTAGGCATGTTTACCCTGATGTAAACATCTCATATATGGTGGCGGTCTGCCTGCTGTTACCCCTCATATAATATGGCATATATTATTCATTTCAGCATCTTTATTACAGTTCTAGGGTATTTATCATGTTTCTGATATCAATTTGGAATAAATGTAATAGATAGATAACCTTTATTACTAATATTAGTGTAATTACACAACATTTTATTAGCACTAAGGCTAACATCCAACACCCATGACGATCACCAGACACTGAATGTTACTGCGCCTCCCTCCCTCCAATAGCTCCTCCCACTTCGTAACGATGTTAGATGGTGAATTTAATGTATTTTTCTGTAAGCTTAACTCGTTGTATGTGTATTTTACTTTTTTGTTTTCTGTAATATATGAGTTATGCAAATTAAAATAAAGTTATGAAGTTGGAGTTTCATTTTTGTTCTAATGTATACATATTTAATTCAACATTTGGCATCATTACAAAGTGGGCGGAGCTACAGCAGAGGGAGAAGAAGCAGTGTGTCAGTAACTCTTGATTCCCCATGACACTTCACAACACTAAAATACTATTGTATAATTTTACTATTACAGGCCTCCTCCACAGCCAGCTCATGTCAAAATAACATGTATATAGTACATTATTTTAAGATGTTTATATGTGTTTTACGATTGTTCATGGTTCAATAGGTTAAGGAAGCAGTATTGTATTATATTTCCTACAATATATTGGGGCACCAAACATTGACGATTTTTCAACATTCACGAGGCTCTTGATCCCCTAACCTCGCGAATGTTGAGGATACCTGTAAAGTGATATATAGCCTTTTTTCACTCTCAAATGCATATAAAAGCCTGATAACATGTTTACACTATCATATATTAATGAGCAATAGAGCTAGGCCTAAAAATGCATAGCCTCTTCTCAATGATGGAGTTCCGCTCCTAAGACCACATCGTAAACAAATTCGTTGCTAAGTGAGGAGCATACTATAATGGTAGGGGTTTGTGTCGACCATCTTTCATATTGTTTTAATGTCACCTTTGCACCATTTATAACAATTCTGGTATATTTTTAAATGTTTATACATTAGTGTACTGTATATTTTAATAACCAGAATAGAGTAAATCAGCTCTAATATACATTATTTAGGTATGAATACTGGTCAGAGAGCCTGTCATAAGTCTGAATCGTCGGTAAACGAGTACGTCGCTAAGTGAGGAGAGGCTGTATAGTACAAATTACTTTAAAATATTTTCATTCTTAGCTTATAGTGAGTAGTGAATATATTTATTGTAGGAAATCTGAATCAAGAAAGAGTGTAATTGAACACGACTGCATTAGTGAAACGCTGTAAATCAGCGCCTTCCTGTATATATTGAACTTAATGATTTCATTGAGGTGGTTACAACCCTTCACATTTTAACAAGTCTAAGAAGCAAATGTGGGCTAAAGGAGCTTAGATCATTGTAGCTCTAGTGATGATCTATTGGAGTCTTATATGTATTTCTCTTTTTAATTTATATGTGCTAAATACAGATGCTCCTCACTTTACAATGGTTCGACCTAGAATATTTCGACTTCGCAATGGTGCAGTAGCAATTAATGTTAGTTTTGTGCTTCACAACATTCTTCTGACCCGGGTGCTTTCATCCTGCTACATAAATGATGAGTACCTGTACAACATATCACTACATGTTGTGTACCTGTATCTTCCTTTGACAATCAAGTCATTGTACTGTAAAACTTTTTTTTTGTACTGTACATTTATTGACAGGATAAACTTGTATTAATTTATACTTACTTTTCAATTCTGGTATTTAGTAACAGTAATCATTTGTTTATTTACTTATGCAGTGACAGTATTTATTTATTTATTTATAGTATATCAAATCATATTCATATTCGACTTTCGATATTTTCAACTTACGATGGGTTCATAAGTCACAAGAAAGGCATTTACAGGCATATCAGAAGGGGAGATGGCCAGTTGAGGAATCAATATACAGTGGTACCTCGACTTACGATGGTCCCCAAACTCACCCTTTTATGTAAGTTTATTTTTTTAAATGCTTTTGTAAGTGTAATTTTGGGGGTCTAAAAGGACTAGTCTATTTTACAACATTTCTTATAGAGATAAATTTGTTTGGAATGGCACTTGAACAGTATTCTGAATGAAAAAATATCAGAATCGAGGTACCACTGTACAGTGGTCCCTCGGTTTTCGGCATCTCTAAACTCGAACATTTATGTAAGTGTATTTTCGTAGTGCTGTTGCAAGTGTATTTTTGGGGCCTGAAATAGACTAACCTACTTGACATTATTTCTAAGGAAGTAAATTCTCGTAATGGCACTTGAGCAGCATTCTGGAACGAATTTTGGCGAAAACCGAGGGACCACTGTACAGTGGTACCCGGTTAACAATGGTCCCAAACTCCCCCTTTATGTAAGTTTATTTTTTTAAATGCTTTTGTAAGTGTATTTTGGGGGTCTAAAAGGACTAGTCTATTTTACATTATTCCTTATGGGGATAAATTCGTTTTGAATGGCACTTAAACAGCATTCTGGAACGAAAATATCGTTAACCGAGGTACCACTGTACTCAGTTAACCCTTTAGGGTCGACAGGCCTTCTCGGAACGTTCTCAGAGTCGAAAATTTTTGGGAAAAAAAAAAATTTCCTTATGAAATGATAGAGAATCTTTTTCCGATCATAACAACACTAAAAATTGAAATTTAAATGAAAAATTTACGGAATTATGTGCCTCGCGAAGTTATCGGTCTCGAAGAGTTTACGCATCGGCGATTTCCCCAATTTGAGCCCTATTTTTGGCCAATTCCAATGTTCCAGTCCACTAAAATCATAGCTATTTTGCTAGAACTCCATTTCTTCTATCGATTGAGTACAAGAAACCGTCTATTTACCAATTTCAACTACCCAAAATAGTGGTCAGAAAATGACAATTTGGTTAATTTCACACAAATTTCAAACGATGCCAATTTCAAAATAGGGTCCAGAATAAACAAGGCAGACATTCCTGGCACTAAAATAACATCTTCTCTGTTCATTAGTCACGTCTCCAGGCCCTCTTACATTACTTTTGCTTTCCATTTTGAATTTTTATTCTCACAAAATATAGAAGATTTACTGTTATGTATACAACTGCATCATTGTAAAAATGGTATAAATAATATCAGCACACTTGTGCAAGAATATTAGACTCGCCAGTTGATGTGTATTGACGATGGTGTGATTTGTTTACTCTTGAAAATCGGCGAAAATCAAACATTTTCGCTACTTTGAGCTCAATTTCAAGGTACTTGTCATTGTCAAACCAATCAAAATCATCTCTATTTCTGTAATATGTCTTTCATTCTATCACAAGAAACCACGAAAACGAAAATACATCAATAAATACCATATGAAAATAGACTGCAAATTCACTGTTTTAAACAAAAAATGGTCGGAGTTTTTTTTCATTATGCAGTGTGTGGTGCAGGATTTTTTTTACTGTGCACACTGACCACAAAGATCTACCAGCCGTTTCCTGCTTAATTTGAAGCCGCTAGAATTTACGGTACTAGTACGGCACCAACCCCTGCTCGTAAAATGTACTTGTATGGCACCGACCCCGAAAGGGTTAAAAAGAGAAATAAAACAAGAGAATAACAAAAGCCAAAAAAATAGATTAAAGTCACAAGGGATTAAAAGATTAACCCAAAAGTTTTCTTTCAGATACAGCGGACCCCCGGTTTTCGTCCGGTGCTGAAATCGTACAATTCGGATTTCGAGCACTTTTTTCAGTGAAATTTTCCCCTGGGTTTCGTACATCCACTCGAAAATCGTCCGTATCAGACGCGTCCACCCACTTGGGACGCCGCTTCTCACGCGTACCAGACTCAGTCTGCCTCTGTCTCTTGTTGAGTTAGCAATACTCGTGTGTTCATCCATTGTTTTTTGTACTTGTTTATTGATTGCGACTGTGAAATAAGCCACCATGGGGCCAAAAAAAGTTCAGAGTGCCAGTTCTTTAGTAAAGAAGGTGAGAAACACGATAGAATTCAAGAAAGAACTTGTAGCAAAATATGAAAGTGGCGTACGTAAGGGATGTATGGCAAGTCGACATCAACAATCTGTTCCATCCTGGCAAAGAAAGCAGAAATTAAGAAAGTTGATGTTGAGAAAGGAGTAAATATGGCAGGGAGTGACTTCCAGGACTTTGAACTCTGCTTGGAGAAAATTGTGGCCAGAATTTGTCCAAGTGAAGAATTTTGAAAGGTTAAGGCTGACCCTGAGGACCTTATGCCTATTGTGCAATGTATTGTGTTTTTTGGAAGTCCATGGGGTTGGATGTGAGTGGCAAGGATGTGGAAGAGTTGGTGGAGGACCACAGGGAAGAGCTAACCACTGAAAAGCTGCAACACCTTCAACTGGAACAGCAACAGACTGCAGCTGAGGAAATTGCTTCAGAGGAGGAGGAAGAGAGAGGGGAGAATGTGCCTTTTTCAGTGATTAAGGACATGTGTGCAAAGTGGAGTGAGTTGCAAAGTTTTGCAGAGAATTATCACCCTAACAAAGCTGTTGCAAGCCATGTCTGCAACATGTTCAATGACAATGTCTTGTCCCATTTTTGGCAAATCTTAAAGAGACGCCAGAAACAGAGCTCTCTGGACAGATTTTTTAGTGCAACAGGGGTCCAGTGACTCTCAAGCTGGTCCTAGTGCCAGTAAAAGACAAAGAAGGGAAGTACATAACCCAAGAGAGGGCTTTGATACCTGAAGTCTTTAACAAGAGAACAAACAAACGCTACTCATCAAACCTAACGAGTCTGATAAGAAGGTCAAAAAATTGTACTATGAGAACAGATTACATAACTTAAAAGGTGATATAAAAAAGACCTGGAAAACCCTATCTGAAATTCTAGGAACTAAAAAGATATCCACAAACAGAACAATCAAGCTAACAAAACCAGATGAACCCCTACTCCCACCTATTGAAACAGCAAACAAACTCAATGATTTCTTCTCCACCATAGGAAAAAGCTGGCAAGCAAAATCCCAAGTTCAAACACTCCACCTAACGACTATCTCACTGGCACCTATCCGAACACACTATTCCTAGCCCCGACCAACCCAATAGAAGTTTCACTTATAATCAACACATTAAAAAACAAAGCAGGTGACCTAAATAACTTACCACCTTTTATATACAAAAAAGCCTCTCAAGTTCTCTCACCAATTATTGCAACACTCTTTAACAAATCCATCGAATCCCCTACCTTCCCATCAATACTCAAAATAGCGAGGGTCAACCCCATACATAAAGGAGGAGATCAAACAGACCTGAATAACTACAGGCCGATATCTAACTTACCCCTTCTCTCCAAAATCTTTGAAAAATTAATTCATAGACAAATATATTCCTACCTCACCTCCAACAACGTACTCAACCAATGTCAATTTGGATTCAGGCCTAATAAAAATACAAATGATGCCATTATACACATGTTAGAAATAATTTACACCGCTCTTGAGAAAAAAGAAATCCCAGTGGGAATCTTCATTGATTTACGTAAAGCTTTTAATACAGTTTTAATACAGTTGACCATGATCTGTTACACCTAAAATTATCACACTATGGTATAAGAGGGCACTCCCTCAACTACCTAAAATCATACCTTAGCAACAGATACCAATATGTGTACACAAATGGAGCTAGCTCTACCGTGCAAACTATTACAGTAGGTGTCCCACAGGGAAGTGTTCTTGGCCCACTTCTCTTTCTCATTTACATTAACGACCTACCAAATGCATCTCAACTACTCAAACCCATACTATTTGCAGATGACACTACATACGTTATCTCGCACCCATGCCCAGACATACTAGCCAACACTGTAAATACTGAATTGCAGAAAATATCTACCTGGATGATGACTAACAAAGTTACTCTCAATATTGATAAAACCTATTTTATCCAGTTTGGGAGCAGAGCTACAAACGCACCACTTAACATAATGATAAACGGGTCCCCTATCACAAAACTCACAGAGGGAAAATTCTTAGGAATCCATCTTGACAGTGGCCTCAAATTTCAGACACATATACAACAAATTTCCAAGAAAGTCTCAAAGACCGTGGGAAAACTATCCAAGATACGGTACTATGTTCCCCAACCAGCTCTCCTTACCCTATATCACTCACTCATTTACCCCTACCTCACCTATGGAATCTGCGCATGGGGCTCTGCATTAATAACTCATCTCAGACCACTAATAACACAGCAAAAGGCAGCAGTTAGAATGATAACAAATTCACACTCCAAACAACATACTCCACCAATATTCAAAAACCTAAACTTACTCACCATACAAGACATTCATACTTTTTACTGTGCCTATTACATACATAGAACACTCTATGCAAATATTAACCCACCACTAAAACTTCTCCTTACCAATTTTAACAGGACACATGACCATAACATTAGACACAGATCACACCTCGATGTTCCCCGTGTCCATCTAACACTATGTAAAAACTCAATGCATATAAAAGGCACGAAAATTTGGAATTCATTACCTGTTATTGCAAAGAAACCCTGCCTGTACCCCAATTTAAAACGATGCTAAAAACCACCTTCTCACCCAAACCTAAATGCTCAATATCAAAGATTCCCAACAAAGTAGAATAATCACTTAAATGTAAAAACCTGATTAATCACTTAAATGTAAAAACCTCTTATGAATAATACATACTAAGCTAACTGTTTATATAACATTTACATTATAATGACCACGTAAACTGTAACTGCAATGCAATAAATTGTTTTAAATTGTTATCTCACTCAATTAGTTGCATTGCTACAATTAATAAATTATTATGTTCAACTTATATTCAAACTTTATAACTTAGATACACAATTATACTTATTTTATAAATTATCAACCATAATTTTTTTTACCATGTAGTCTACTATTAAATAGTCCTAAGAATGCCTGCAATGCACAGCATATTAGGGGCTTTTGGCATGTACATCTCATTTATACCTATGTATCATTGTACCATGTCTAAATAAATATTATTATTATTATTATTATCGCCTTCTTCAATATGCCAACAAGAGTCTTCAGTAAAGGTATGTAATGTTTATATTTATTTATCATTGTTTCCTGTATGTAAAACTGTAGTTATTCTTTAAAAAATGATTTTTTTGTGAATATTTTTGGGTGTCTGGAATGGATTAATTGGATTTACATTATTATTTCTTATGGAAAATATTACAGTAGACCCTCATTTAGCACGGTAGTTACGGTCCTGAAAACATCGTGTTAGGTAAAATCGTGTTAGATAGTTAAAAGAACTTAAGGGAAAAATAGGGTTACGGTCCTGAGAGTCCCCAAAAAGCCAAACAAGTTTTTTTTAGACCAACAGATCTTACAAATATAAAAGAGAATATGTAATTGTAGTTCATTATCGTGATGTATTATGTTGTTTTTACTGCTTAAGACTACAAATGTAACAGAAATAATAGTATTTACCTTAAATTGTGGGTGCTGATATTTGTGGATGATTGTGAAGAGAGTGGAGAGTTATGCTGTGGCCCTACTGGGCTGAGGTGGATAGTAGAGATTCTGGAACTGAAGTCGATAGTTGTACTGAGTGTCTCTAACTTTAATAAAGTCATTCAGTAAGTCAGTTAAGTCATTCATTAAGTCAGTCAAGTCATTCATTAAGTCAGTCAAGTCATTCATTAAGTCAGTCAAGTCATTCAGTAAGACAGTCAAGACATTCAGTAAGTCAGTCAAGACATTCAGTAAGTCAGTCAAGACATTCAGTAAGTTAGTCAAGACATTCAGTAAGTCAGTCAAGACATTCAGTAAGTCAGTCAAGTCATTCAGTAAGTCAGTCAAGTCATTCAGTAAGTCAGTCAAGACATTCAGTAAGTCAGTCAAGACATTCAGTAAGTCAGTCAAGACATTCAGTAAGTCAGTCAAGACATTCAGTAAGTCAGTCAAGACATTCAGTAAGTCAAGTCATTCAGTAAGTCAGTCAGTCAAGTCATTCAGTAAGTCAGTCAGTCAAGTCATTCAGTAAGTCAGTCAGTCAGTCATTCAGTCAGTCAGTCAGTCAAGTCATTCAGTAAGTCAGTCAGTCAAGTCATTCAGTAAGTCAGTCAGTCAAGTCATTCAGTAAGTCAGTCAGTCAAGTCATTCAGTAAGTCAGTCAGTCAAGTCATTCAGTCAAGTCATTCAGTAAGTCAGTCAGTCAAGTCATTCAGTCAGTCAAGTCATTCAGTAAGTCAAGTCATTCAGTAAGTCAGTCCAGTCAGTCAGTAAGTTAGTCACACAAACTTATGTTTACATCTTTTTATGTGTACAAAGTAACACTTCATTACAGCCACAGGATATGTCTTGTCTAATATCTTTTTCTTCGTTAATTCTAAGACTTAATAAATGCTTAAACATTTTCTTGCCACTTTGAGCAACACTGGTATGCCTACTGGGTGACATGATTGCTTGGCAGATACAAGATATAGTAATTTAAAGATCAAAACACAATTCACTCTCTTATTCTTGACAAAACAGCGGCTTGACGCGTATGGAATACGAATGCTGGGATGGTGGGGTGTTGTTGGGGGAGGGTAGCATGGGAAGGCGGGTGGTCTCCCAGCTGTTCCACAACATTAGACCGGCCGCTTGAGGGAATGGTTGTTTTTTCTTCCTGCAAACTGTAAGTAAGTTTATTCAGGTATACACAGATACAGTTACAAAGATTATCATACATAGCAGCATATGTGTAGAGAACCTAGGATAACCCAAACTTTGGGTTATCCTAGGTTCTCTAGGATAACACTTTGGGTTATCCTAGGTTCTCTAGGATAACACTTTGGGTTATCCTAGGTTCTCTAGATAACACTTTGGGTTATCCTAGGTTCTCTACACATATGCGCATGTATGATAATCAATGTAACTATCTCTGTATACCTGAATAAACTTAGTTTTGCGAAGGAAAACAAATTCCCTTTTCCCCAAAGCATGAGGATTCTTACAGCGGTAAATAACCATGGGCTTACACTTGAAATCACCTGATGCATTACCCAAAAGGAGCAAGGTGAAGCGATCCTTTGCTGTCTTGAAGCCTGGTGCACTTTTCTCTTGCTGACTGATATAAGTTCATGTTGGCATTTTCTTCCAGAAAACACTTGTCTCGTCAGCATTAAACACTTGTTGTGGCTCATAGCCACCCTTAGTAGGACCCCCACTGACTCAATGGTTTAACCTACTGCAGGCGACCGCGGGCTCAAAATTTTCCCTCCAGCGAATCGCGTAATATAAGGTTTACGTCGTGTTAGATAAAAATGTGCCGCAATTCTTCAATCGCGTAATACCCAAAACGCGCAACATAAAGTCGTGCTAAATGAGGGTCTACTGTACTTCAGTTTTGGTCCATTTCAGATTTCGAGCATCCTTCTGGAACGGATTAATTGCAAAACCTGGGGTCCACTGTACAAATATTTTTAGGTAAGTAATGAGAGTACTGTGTGTGTGTATTTTACTTTTTATTGTTTTTTAATGCCTAGTTCTCTTGCTAACATAATATATGTTAGTGTAAACTTATTATCTGACATTTATAAGTGGAAACAAATGACATTCTGCTTTCTGGCAATGTCCACTTTCTGGCGGTAGCCTGAATCTAACCTGCCATAAAAGTGAGGCCCTACTGTATATACCCTCTGTATCCATGTATTGTTTGTAACAGCTTGACAAAGCTCCTGGAGAGCAAAACACCGACACAATAAGATATCACATTAGTTGCACTTGTGTTCTTTTTACCTAACATATTGTCGGTAATTCTACCAACGTTAATACACTCTGAATGATGGTAGAGGTGGGAAGCACAGTTCTGCAATCTGAAGTGGTGGTGGGAGGTACAGTACCTGCACTCGTAAGGATGGGTATATGTTCGAAGTACAGTGCCTGCATTCTGATAAAGGGGTGGTAGTGGGAAGTACAGTGCCTGCACTCTGAAGGAGGGTGGTGGTCTAAAGTACAGTACCTGCACTGTGAAGGAGGGTTGGAGGTGGGAAGTACAGTGCCGCACTTTGAAGGAAGGGTGGACATGGGAGGTACAGTGCCTGCACTCTGAAGGAAGGGTGGACATGGGAGGTACAGTGCCTGCACTCTGAAAGAGGGATGGACATTGGAGGTACAGTGCCTGCATTCTGAAGGAGGGGTGGAGGTGGGAAGTACAGTGCCTGCACTCTGAAGGAGGGGTGGACATGGGAGGTACAGTGCCTGCACTCTGAAAGAGGGATGGACATTGGAGGTACAGTGCCTGCACTCGGAAGGAGGGGTGGAGGTGGGAAGTACAGTGCCTGCACTCTGAAGGACGGGTGGACATGGGAGGTACAGTGCCTGCACTCTGAAAGAGGGAGGACATCGGAGGACAGTGCCTGCACTCTGAAAGAGGATGGACATCGGAGGTACAGTGCCGCACTCTAAAGGAAGGGTGGACATGGGAGGTACAGTGCCTGCACTCTGAAGGAGGGGTGGAGGTGAGAAGTACAGTGTCTGCACTCTGAAGGAGGGTGGACATGGGAGGCACAGTGCCTGCACTCTGGAGGAGGAGGGAGGTGGGAAGTACAGTGCCTGCACTCTGAAGGAGGGGGGAGGTGGGAAGATAGTCCCGCACTCTGAAGGAGGGTGGCATGGGAGGTACAGTGCCGCACTTTGAAGGAGGGGTGGACAGGAGGTACAGTGCCTGCACTTTGAAGGAGGGGGTGGAGGTGGGAAGTCAGTGCCTGCACTCTGAAGGAGGGGGGAGGTGGGAAGATAGTTCCTGCACCTGAAGGATGAGTGAGGATATCTGTAGTTTGGATTGGCATCCAAACTGTAATATCAGCCATCCTCTGGCAAGACAGTGATGGAGTGAAAGATGGAGAAGTGTTTAACCCTTTCAGGGTCCAAGGGCATTTTTGGAAGGGTGCACCAGGTCCAAGAATTTAAAAAAAAAAAAAATTCTTATTTTTTCTTATGAAATGGTAGAGAATCTTTTCTGAAGGTAATAAAACAAAAGTACGAAATTTGATTGAAAATTGATGAAATTATGCTCGTGAATTTTGATATGTCAATGATATTTACGATCGCAATTTCAACCTTGACTTCCATTTTAGGCCAATTACATCATTCCAGTCGAAAAATTTTAGCTATTTCACTAGTATTACTTTATTCTATCGAGGACAAGAAATGCCCAGTCAATGTTTCAACTACAAAATAAAGTGATTGGAAATAGGTAATTTAGCCAATTTAACTCAAAGTTCAAAATATTCCAATTTCAAAATAGGTGCAGAATAAATAACGCAGGCATTCCTGGCACTAAACTAACATTTCCTCTGTTCATTAGTTACGTTTTCAGTCTTTACAAATGAATTCCATTTTGATTTTTATTCACATAATGAATTTTTATTCAATCCAAAAAATGGAAGATTTACGTTATGCAATATTGTAATAATTGTACAAATAATATCATCACATTTGTGAACGTATATTAAACCCACCAGCTGGTGTGTATTAGACGGTGAGGTCATTTGTTTCTCTTGAACATCGTATTAGACGTGTGAGTCATTTGTTTACTTTGAACATCAGCAAAATTTAACATTTCCCTACTTTGAGCTCAGTTTCAAGCCATTTCCAGTACTAAAACCAATCAAAATCATCTCTATATCTGTAATATATCTTCCATTTTATCAAATGAGGCCAAAAATCGCAAATACAACTATAAAAAAGATACGAAAAACACTGCAAAATCGCTGTTTTAATAAAAAATTACGGTTTCTGTTTTTTTCTCATTATGCACTGTGTGCTGCAGGATTTGTTTTATGTGGTGCACACTTACCACATAGATGTATTCTTCTATCTAGGCCCAAATTTACCGCTCAAAGCTTATCTGAGTGAGCTGAGCTCATGACATAGAACTACGGTTTGGACCCAGAACTCAAAGCCGTAGAACTATGGCACGGACCCTGAAAGGGTTAAAATAATAATAATATTAATACTTTTAGTAGTAATAATTATAATCACTAATAAAATATAAATTTTCATTTCTGTTTGCAGGTCATTCTGATAGCAGAGGTTGCAACTTGTGTCAACACTGCAGGTCATCCTGGTACAAGGTGGCACTTGTACGCAGGTCATCCTGGTAGAAGCTGACACTTGTGCTGCAGGTCATCCTGGTACAAGGTGGCACTTGTTGCTCCAACATCAGTTTAGAAATCACCTGTAAGTTCTGTAAATATTGTAGTGTATATATAGTGACAACACTAACTACAGTGTTAATACAATGACAACATCATCTACAGTGTCAATATAATAACTACAGTGGTAATACAAGGACAACATTAACTACAAAAAGTGGCGGCTCGTAGCTAAAATTAGTGAGGTGCGCTTCAGAAATTTTTAGCCATTCTTTTAATATTTGTAAATGAAACAAGCATATGAAAAGAAAATTTATACATAAGCTTGATAAAATCATAAAATATTTTTTACTTACCTAAATAATTTAGATAAGTAAAAAATATGAATTAAATAAAATAGCTGGAAACATGATAATCATCTATCACATTCAAGAATACGTACATGGTTTTTAAGCACAACACATGTCGCTGAGTCAAAAAGAAACACTACTTACACTTGACAACAGGGTCGGCACTGGTCAGCGACACTGCCTCTCTACCTAGCGTGCAGCATCTTATCTCGACATGTGCGCATGCTCACAACAGCCGAACACCGAGTTGCGGAATTGGAAGTACTCAGTTCCATACAAGGATTTTCGTAATTTTTTCTGTACACTACTAGGGATGGCTACTGACATTAAGCTTGACGATTATATAATGTACAAGTACAGTGGACCCTCGGTTTTCATTGAAAATTCTTTCCAGAATGCTGTTTGAGTGCTGCACTGAACGAATTTATTCCCGAGAACAAATGTAAATAAAAGCTTTCAGACCCCCAAAATACACTTACAAAAGCACTTACGAAAATGCACTTACATAATTGTTCGAGTTTGGAGGTGAAACGAAAAACCCAGGGTCCACTGTATAAAGAAAGAATTAAAGAAAAAAAGACTCATTATTTGAATGTTATCGATAAACGAGGAAAAAGGGGTTGTTGAGTTCCGCAGTGCCTATCAGAGCTACCATCACAGTGTAAAAATACAGGACACCAATAATATTAATAGTAACAACACTAAAAAGTTGATACAGTGACAACTAAGGTTAGCAATGACAACATCGAGTGTCAATAATAACACAGGGTAGTACAGTGACAAGATTAACTA